>CAKAKR010042213.1:50800-68885 GCA_916700685.1 Adelosebastes latens
CCCACTCACTCACTTGTGGAAAATTCACTGCAGACATACAGAAACTTTTCCCGATTCCAAAAATGTGCCTTGAGGAAGCTCAGTTTTTCTTCAAATCCTCGTGTGGTGCAATCTGCAAGAGCGATTTTTTTTGCGAAAGGCAGCCTAAATCCACTCAATTTTGTCTCTGTGCACTTTGGACTCGCGCTTCCTGTAGGTGCAGCCTGGAGGTTCCCGAGCGTTCTCAAATCACTGCCTGCTATTGGCATGAAACATCGTTCCCCTCTCTCCCACATGATGTCAATAGAGCAGAGAGCAGAGATTTCTTTTTCCACGGAACCACAGGCTAAACTCTTATTCATCTTTAATGTTCATCAGAATAGCAACAGAGAGGAAACAGACAGGCAGCTGGAGGTCGAACAGGTCGACACTGCCGGAGCGTCGGGGAAAAAGCATCGGAATCTGGGACATTTCGATGACTTTATAGGTCTGGTTTGGCCCACTTCCTGGGATTTAGTGTTTGTGATGAGAAACATTTCAACTCGTACTTCCAAAGATTTAATGGCAGAGTAAACTGTTTCAGGAGAAACTATCAATTCACTGAGTTACGGTACATTATTTATCAAGTGGCTGCATAATAAACACATTATATCAAGAGGAAGAGTTACAGGTTTTTCCTCCCAATATGTTGCTATACAAATACTAGTTCTTCTTATGTCTCAGCAGCCTAATTCTAGCCAACATGTGTTCCTCAAAAAGGGTTTGAATAGATAAAAAGTCAATGAATAAAGCATCAAGGGTCTGCTTATTTTTCCTCAAAAGGACAAATGTCAGACTTCCAATGTTTTTTTTCAGGCCCGTGGGAGACCGAGAGGACAGAGGGGTCAAACAAATATCTGATTTGCATCGTGACTGTGGGGTAGGAATACATCACAAGCGGACAGCCTGGGAATTCAAAATCAGACCGAAGCACTGGGGGTATTTATTCAGAAAACCAGTTTGTTCCAGAGTGATAATTTGCCAGGCAAGCTGCGGTTCAACAATCTGTGACTTCTGAGGCAGAAATGAGAAATTAAAAAGATGTTCTTCCAATATTTTTCAGCGGGGATTTCACCTTGTCCTCACATGTTCTACATAGATGTCCTTGTTTACTTTGAGCTCTGCTCATTAATAAGACCAGACTAGTCGCTGGCCGACCTTCTACCGGCTCTAAAAGCAGTATATGGAAGTGTGCGTGTGAGTCAGGGAGTGTACTGTACATGTGTCAGAGGGGAAAAGCACAAGGTCCTGCCGTGATGAATGAACAGTAATCCGGGCCTACAGTGTGTGGCTCATAAATGTAGCCTCCAGTGTACGGACGCCTGTAGGATTCTCATTTCTCTGTGACAGGGGCCGTGAATCTCAGCCAACTTTCCTTTCAAGAGCACACTTTATCTTCTGGACTTTTATCAGAGCTGATTGCATCCAGTTAGCGAGAGGAAAATCCACCGACAAGTTGCCCCAAAAACGGAAGCTGACCCATATATATGCAGAAATACAGTATACTGTATGTATCTGCATTTAGTTCAATTTTGGGCCCAACTCACCTTGAACAGCTCAGTCTGGGTTGGGCTCTACTATGTATCTTACCCTGCGGCTCCTTAGCAATTAACCTACTGATTAGTTGTCATATAGTTGGCACATTGTTTAGTCTGTCTGTCAAAAATAATGACAGACACCTATCATGTTGTTAGAGCACAAAGTGATGCCTGTTTCATGTGACAGTAAGATGAATACATTTGCAATCTGTAAGTGCCTGTCAGAGAGAACAGCAGCACATCCTCACATCTGAGATGCCTTACATCAAAAGATTAATTATTGATTCATTTTCTCAGTCGATTGATCAATCAATACTTTATGCCAGTTGCATCAACAGTTGCTTCAAAGCAAAAGACAGAATTGGTTACCTTGGCTGGAAGGCTTTAGGAAGAGCTGAGTTAAGGCCCTGACACACCAAGCCGACGGTCGGACGTCGGACAGTTTGGGGCCGTCGGTGAGCGTCTGTCAGCCTAGTTTGTGCGGTGTGTCCTGCACTGTCAGCTCTAGACAGTCCGTGTCCCAGTTTTTTCGGCCGTATCAAAAATCAGGTTTTGACTGAATTTGGGCTGATTAAATCCTGCCCTGTTTGGTTGTAGCGCAGTGGTTCCCAAAGTTACAGTAAAAAAAGTCACATCTCAGTGTGACACAGTCTAAGACAACCAGAGGAAGTCAAATGTAAGCCAACTACTATAGTAGTTCAATATCTATCTGCAAAATACTTCTGCCAAATCACAACACTGGGGGCACCCATCACGGTGGAGCATTTTTAAACATATTTCCGACTCCCCTGCCTGTTTAACTAACACTGAATGAGGAGACTGAATGCTTTAGGAAGTTAGCATGAATGCATTTTGCAGTCTGCCAGTCTTTTGTCAGCAGGACATGCATTCATCTCAGCCAAAGCAGTCACTGTGTCCAGTCAGCAGGCAGCTGGTCGGACTATGTGGCCTCTTTTTTAATTCTCCCCGCTGCTCTCATCTTCTCTAACCTCCACTTAACCTGAGCCGCTGGAGCAGACAGGAGGAAGCCGAGCCACCTCTGCTTCAACAGGCGTCCTTAATAATAGGAGACGGCAAATGTGCAAATTACCTTTCTGTCACTGTCACGGTGGGGAAGCTCAAGAGGCGGCGTGTGTTTGCTGGAGCAGTATGAAATACTCATTCAGGCGCCGTATGCACGGGCACATGATTACAGCTTACTCTGCTACTACCACATCACTGTATTAGATACACTTGTGTTAGCACAGGTCAACCCCCTCAGAGTGAGACACTCTGATGTTGTGCTTTGGTCAGGATTGTAACTGCATGTCTACATCGGAGGCGGGCCTTTTGTTCAATCAGAGAGTTGTGGAAACTAAAGCCCTAGTGACGAGTCATGTAAGTACACAAGGAGCAGACAGCAGTTGTCAGAAAGCAGGTGCATATGATGTTAGAAAGCTCTAATGTGCAAGGTTCCCCATGGCCTCCTTGCATGAAATAAGGACTGTCAGAAGAAATATAACGTTAATCTTCAGGGGGAAAGTACAGAAGCCCTATATCACACAGCAAAGGCCAATTAATACACAGAAATAATAATGGGTGTTGGACAGGTGAGTAGTTATTGCCAATTAGGGATGCACCGATCCGACTTGTTCAGTTCCGATAGCGGAAGGAAGTTACGGCTTTTATTGTTGTAGTAAGAGTAACGTCATATCCGTTCTGTATCCGTCAACCAAAACAAACAGCAGCCGGCCGCAGCAAGCCGAAACGACAGAGCAGACAACGTCGGAGGGTCTCCGTGGATACGACCTGCACCCTCACATTTAAAATCCAAAGTGGTAATCACTACATATCCAGTTAAGTATGGAAACACTTTGTATTTCACACATTTACAGGAAAGAAGAGCTAGACATCACGGCTAAAGATGCACGCTCACTCTGTCATGTACAGGAAACGTTATCGTATCGTGATAACGTGCGGTCGAGCCGGCCGTCACTCTCATCTCGGTGGTCAAATGGGCCGACGCTACAACTGTAGAGCACCCAGATACTGACATTTATGTTAAATACATTCAAACATTCAAATGGATGTATAAAGAGAACGGAGCGGAAGTATACACATGTGGTATACGCATGTTTTCAAAATAAGGTGTTAAAAAGGGAACTGGAAATAAGATTGACTGGATTATACTGTATTAACCAGAGGTATAAAACATGACATGTCTCTTATAAATTAAACAGAAAAGACCACTAATTTGTGAGGGAAATGTCTTTATTCTTTGATTTTTTGGTTGGTGGAAAAAGTGTAATAAATAATGCCTGACGATGACTGAATCGCAATACTTAAAAATCGCAATTCATATCGACTCGGCACCTAAATATTGTGATAGTATTGAATTGCAACATAGAATGTAATTCAATAGATCTGCCCCATTGTCACCGATCCGATCCAGCTATTTGAGTGGCCTGATACCCAATCCGGTATCGGTACCGGTGCATTCCTGTTGCTAATTGTGTGGAATTGAGACACACCTGTTAACCAGTTTCAAATGTTCCTGTACGTGGTTGAAAACTCCCTTTTAAAGGCTCCTCCATTATTGAAGAAAGTTGGCCCCATTTTTTTCAAAAAATCCGCCCGTTTGTCTCTTATCAAACCGCTCTGGAGGTTGACAGCTGTTATCACGCAGCTAATATGTAACAGGCTTTTCCCCGGCCTTGTAGATGTCATGTGTGTAGATCTGTGCCGAATAAGCTGGTTTTATCGTTCCAACAATTCAGCCTGCAAATTGGCTTCAGCTGCTGATAACAACAAGAGACTTGGTAAAACATCACTTCGGACTTTTGGCAGGGATTTGTCAACATTTACAGACTAAACGATGAATTGATAATGACAATTACTGCTTACAGAGCTCTATGTGATACATTATTCTGCTTGAAGAGATGCACGTAACACGCATTTTAAGACACCGCTGAACTCTGCCTTCACTTGGTCCTTCCAGTCACGCAAGTTTGCTGGATTTGGACAAACACCCCCACCATACACACACACACACACACACACACACACACACACACACACACACACACACACACACACAGTGAAAGCCTTCCATTCAGCAGATTTGCCTCATTTGAATTAGAGGAGCTACTATTGTCTGCCAAATAGGGTCCGTTCTGGTGAGGTTTTTCGAATTTTTATGTGGACCAACAAAACCACACACCCGGCTCCAGCTTGTGCCTCTCCCATTTATTCATCTTTTACTTTTAAGACTTTCACATTGATGATTCAATTCAAGCCACAGCTCCTGTTTTCCTCAAACAAAATAAAGACACCTTGAAAACCACCCCGATCGTATGAAGGTATTCCTAAATCCTTTAAGACTCCTCTATCCTGCTGGTACAGAAATATTCTGTCTCCTGTTCAGACAAATTGATTTTAAACCTTTTTTACAAAGTGCAACTTAACCACTCCAACCAAAGAAAGACGGCAACAGGAAATTGCATATCTCCTTTCTTGTTGTGTATGACACAAGGAAAAATATGAATTGAGCCTACATTATTAGATATGAATATATAAAATAAGAGAAAATAACATTATATAAATCAGTGATTGTCAAAGAGGTCCTTGGCACTCCGTCAGGGGTCTGCAAAATAATTTGCTATAAGTTATAAAATTGTGCTGTATCATTAAAAAGTACATATCTACAGATGGGGACCATTTCCGAAAAAATAAAACAAGCATATTGTGTTGATTATTCCCTCCCACGTTAGCTTTGGGCCAGTAGAAAGTCTGATAGGATTGTGACACATCACGTCAATCTGTCCTGAGTCAGTCACTTCACTCAGGGCGTAACAAACTGTTCCTGTGGCTGGATAGCTTGACTTTTTAGCCAGCTAGCTAGCTGGGGAGCATGGAGAACTATCTGAGTGACGCTAAGCCCAAACTAGCTAAATTGAGAAAATCTGATGACATTTATATCGAGAACAGCAACGGGAGTCCAAAAGGCGTCCCGTGTCTTCAGGTGCTGGCGAACAAAGCCATGTAGCCGGCCAAGCTAAAGCGTCATCTGATTACAAAGCACCTGAAATATCAGCACAAAACAAAGTGGTATTAAAGCTGCAGAGGATGGAAATGGAGCATATCGTGACAGTAGTGCATGAGAAAGGTGACCTGAAAAAAATCATGTGCCTCTGTGTCTTCCGGTGCTCCTAATGGCATCTACAAGAGTTCACCGACCGGAGGAAAACAACCAATCAGAGCCCAGCTGGAGCCTTGCCGTCTCTGAGCAGCTGTCAATCACTCGCGAACTCCAATCAAACGTCGCTCCTCTGAGCCGCTCAGCTTTTGAATTAATTATTAACATTTCTTTTAACCATTTTAACCGATAGCGTTAATCGGTTAAAATGCTTAATGCCGGTTAACGGTTAGACGGTTAATTATGAACATCCCTAGTACAAATGGTAGTAAGCATTATGCTTCATCGGTGTTACGATTATGACGAGGTCTTTGGGAAAGTTTTCTCTCCTGTAAGGGATCCCTGATATAGATAAATGAACCTGAAACTAAAACTTTGTAGTTATCAGATGTGTCCTACAAGATGAGCAAAAAAATACAATGCTTTGACTGCTAGTTCAGTTTAGTTGATGGAATTAAAGTTACAACGTGTGACACTATTTTATTTTGTATTATACTGTTTGTGGTGCAGCAGTTTTTGTTCAGGCTGTAGTCTTAAAGGATTGTTGATAATGTCTTCAAAACAAATTGACTTCCATGTGGGCTATTTGTAAACAGTGGAGATAACAGACGGATGGGCAGTTTCCTGTTTGCTGATATTTTTGTAAACTCAAAAAGGAGATACAATGTAGCTCTGACAAAAAAACACATCCTGCTATTCAATCTGACCACGTGAATACATCATGACCATGACAACTGACCCCTTACTGTAGCACCTTTCTCAATGTGCTGCTGACTATTTTATTTATTTTATTTTATTTGTATTATACTGTTTGTGGTGCAGCAGTTTTTGTTCTGGCTGTAGTCTTTAAGGATTGTTGATAATGTCTGCAAACAAATTGACTTCCATGCAGGCTAGTTGTAAACAGTGGAGATAGCACACAGATGGGCAGTTTCCTGTTTGCTGATATGTTGTAAACTCAAAAAAGGAGATACAATGTAGCTCTGACAAAAAAACACATCCTGCTATTCAATCTGAGCCAATGACCATGACCTTTTGTAGCTGCTGACTCCTGTTAACCTGTGAACGCAGTTATGAGTTTATTCTTTTAATATTACGACTTTTTTTCTCTTAAAGTTATGACTTTATTCTCGTTATATTACGACTTTTTTTCACGTAAAGTTATGACTTTATTCTCGTTATATTACGACTTTTTTTCTCGTAGTTATGACTTTATTCTCGTTATATTACGACTTTGTTTCTCGTAAAGTTATGACTTTATTCTCTCAATATTACGACTTTTTTTTCTCGTAAAGTTATGACTTTATTCTTTTAATATTACGACTTTTTTTCTCGTAAAGTTATGACTTTATTCTCCTAATATGACGACTTTTTTTCTCGTAAAGTTATGACTTTATTCTCGTAATATTACGACTTTTTTTCTCATAAAGTTATGACTTTATTCTCGTAATATTACAACTTTTTTCTCGTAAAGTTATGACTTCATTCTCGTAATATCATAACTTTTTTTCTCGTAAAGTTATGACTTTATTCTCGTAATATTATTACTTTTTTTTCTCGTAAAGTTATTACTTTATTCTCGTAATATTACGACTTTTTTTCTTGTAAAGTTATGACTTTATTCTCGTAATATTATGTCTTTTTTCTCCTAAAGTTATGACTTTATTCTCATAATATTACGACTTTTTTTCACGTAAAGTTATGACTTTATTCTCGTAATATTACGACTTTTTTCTCGTAAAGTTATGACTTTTTTCTCGTAATATTAGGACTTTTTTTCTCGTAAAGTTATGACTTTATTCTCGTAATATTACGACTTTTTCTCTTAAAGTTATGACTTTATTCTCGTAATATTACGTCTTTTTTTTCTCGTAAAGTTATGACTTTATTCTCGTAATATTACGACTTTTTTCTCGTAAAGTTATGACTTTATTCTCGTAATATTACGACTTTATTCTCGTAATATTACGACTTTTTTTCTCGTAAAGTTATGACTTGATTCTCGGAATATTACGACTTTTTTTCTCGTAAAGTTATGACTTTATTCTTGTAATATTATGGCTTTTTTCTCGACCACGAACTCTTTTGTAGCACCTTTGTCAGAGTGCTGCTGACTCCTGTCAACCTGTGAACTCAGCACCGCTTCAAAGCTGCAACATTGTAACAACTTCCTGAAGTCCATGTTGTGTTATTTGGAGTGTTGTGTGTTACATTGTAACAACTTCCTGAAGTCGATGGAATGTTGTGTGTTACATTGTAACTTTACTGCGACGCCCAGCAGCTCCTGGTAGCTACGTGGCTCTCTCTCTCTCTCTCCATTCACCACTGTGTGTAACTACTGACCTGCTGCATGCTGCTTGCACACAGCTAAACAAGAAGAAGGTCCATTTTGTAAATCACATCACACACACACACACACAGTATGGGAATGTAAATGTTGGTGGAAGCACACAGAACAGAAGCAGAAGGAAGTACGCAGCGTTTCAGTCTCTGCTTCCTCTGCAGAGAGCAACATTGTCAGATATCTCCTCCGTTATTACAGCCCCACTGAGCCCCACTGAGCCACCCACCACGGCCGAGCTCTCCTACCTGTACGAGAGGGATGCCGCCCGGAGGTCCAGCGTCCAGAGCGTCGGGCGAGTTGTCGAAGACTCGGTCCCGGTACAGAGACCACAGCCCGACGTTAGGGAGGAAGAGGAGAGCCGCTATGAGCAGCCCGGCGAACTGCAGCAGCCTCTTCTCCTTCCGCCTCATCTCAAGCCCTGTGAAGTGAAGCAGCAGCAGCAGTAGCAGGAGGTGAAAACTCCCAGAACGAACCCCCTGCTTTACCCGAGAGGAGACAACTTTCACTCTGACTGACTGACTGGAGGACGGACCGTAGGACGGAGGGACACCGGCGCTGTGACGCTCCGACTCGGCTGCTGCGAGCTCCGCCGCTAGGTGGAGCGAACCACTGCTGCACTCCAGACAGAGAGGAGGAGGAAGAGGAGGAGGATGTGGGGGGAACTGATTTATTTATTCGTTTTTTGTTTTTTGTTTTTTAAAGGAATGTGTCTCTTAATATGTATTGAGTTTCCTATGTGTAATCACAGCTAGTCGATTGCACAATAAAATGGAAAACAAGTGAATCATCATAAAAAAAGTTCTATGACCAGCTGACTAGTTGTGCTGCCTTCAAATGCACCTCGGAAATAAGACCACTATGGGCATAACCACCTGTATACCCAGTACATCCGCCCTGGGAAATGGCAAACCATTGCAGTTAAGCGTGATATAGCAAAATGGATTTATTTGAATTATGTTAAATCACTTGAAGACATTGTCTTATGAATATATATTGGCGCTTCCTTCAGGGAACTGAGATTATCATAAACACATAAGGTTAAAAACCTTCAACTCCAGCTGTCAGATCTTATTGGATGGGCTTTTCCTGTCAGTGTAAACCAAATATGTTCACAAGTCTGACAATTCTAAATCTTAATTTCCATTTAGGGTAGATAGGGCACATCCCATTTCTTTTGCAAACATTTAATGGCACTGTTTTCAATGAGTACATGTGCATTAATGTCACTTCGTTATGTCATACAACCTCACCAACACTGAGTGGCCAAACTACCCAAGATCTGCATGGATAGAGCTGCAATTTAGGGAGAAAGACAAAAACACAGGAAATTGAATGGCTAGTTTCCAGAAATCAGAATTATTTTGTGTAGGCTTATTAACATAAATGCAGATTTGGACAAGCTTGTGTGGTATGGAGATTTGAAGTTAGGAAACGTTGCGGTTCCGTCAGTTTGTAAATATATATTCAGCTACATAAACACTATAAATAACGGACATTGAACATGACATTTTGTTTAACTTTTGTTTTTTTGTTCGGGAAGTTTAGGGGTTTGGTTAGTCAACTTTTGCTTGTTGTTTTGGGAATGGCTCAGCCATGAAGCTTTTAATAATCTGTTGTCTGTGAATTTTGATATTCTGAGCCTTTCTTGGGTGTGGGCAGAGTGGGGAGTTACATCATTATTACTACTCAGGTGTAATTCATACTGTGCAATATTTTCAGGTGGAATTTCATTTCATTCTCACTGTGCAATATCATTTTCCACTTGTGCAATTTTGTTAATAGTCTGTTTATTGTCAATACTGTATATACTGCTCCTATTTTCATACTTCCTTCTATTTAAATGGTTCATATTTTGTTACACTTTGTTTAGCTCTTTTTTTACTGTGTTAGCTGATGCTTCTTGTTTTTTACACTATCCCCTTTGCTGCTGTACACTGCAAATTTCACCACTGCGGGACTAATAAAGGAATATCTTATCTTATCTTATGCATGCTATGGGCACGGTCATCAGATATCAACATAACATAACATGTTAGACAGCGCTCCCCATCAATGAGGGAGTAGCTTTTGGAAGAATGGTGTTCAACCCTCCAGTAGACTTCCACAGACTCTATGACAAGTAGCATTAAAGCTGTTCTGGAGGCCCATGGTCCCATCCGTACTGTATATAGTACACTGTAGAGTATATGGACACATTCCTTGATGTAGGATCCGTCAGCCTGATCAAAATTTCAGGGACTTCAAAGTCTATTGTGGTCTGTCAACAGATTTGTAAAATATATATTTCATTCAGAAAAGCATATTGTTCTCGATCAGTTAACTCACCTGCTTGAAAAGTGTTGCTTCATGGTGCGTGTCTTCTCTTTAACCTTCTGCTGTCTTTAAAATCTTCTGCCTGACTTCTTTCTCAATCTGTTTGTGCAGACGACGGCTCTTTAACATTTCAGCAGCGTTAGTGAAATGCACAAAGGCAGATGCTGACTGTGTTGTGTTTGCCACTCAGCGGGGAGTCACCGTGGTGACTTCTGCATTTAGTCACGTCCCGTGAAAACGCTCCATATACAGCTGTACTGCACAAAATCTGTTAAACATTTGCCACCACACCTGGTTGATTTGTGAAGCATGTAAAGCTTTTGTGCTGTACAAAACCTGCTGCAGAGAAAACCACTCTACACCACCTGAATGTTTCAATAAACTGAAAAAAACCTCCTAACCTTAAACATTAACCTGGTTTACTTGCTTAAACACACATGACATTTCAGTGGACATGAGCCGATTTTCCGTAGTGACAGAGCAGTATACTGAAACATTTCCCTCCAACGCATCCAAAGTAAAATCTCAGTGCAATCGAGACGTGTTGGAAATGTCATCAAAAGAAAGCTGTTGTACAGCACACTGAGGAAGGTATTTACTGATCCAGTGAGGTCCAAAACAACAACCATCTGTTCCATCAGGTTTCTCCGGCTGCCCCCTTCCACGCAGCTGATCCAGAGCCAGCGGTGGAGGAAATGGAGCTTAATTGTGTCTCTGATGGGAATCCAAGCAGCCACCACATCTATTTTGAAAACACAGAACTAAGCCTATGCCGTATGTCTGTTGTGAACTAGCTGTAAGAATGCATTTCCATACATATTTCTTGTAGGTGGGGAAATATTTTGAATTCAAAGGCTGAACAATGATTAGTTTTTCTATCAAAATCAGGATTAGAAAGTTTTTCAAATAGCAAAGCCGTGACTTCAATTATAATTTACACAATTACACAAACTCATTCAGAAACTTCCAGGTTACTTTCATGGCTCAACAACCATGAGCATACACAAACACATTCAGAAACTTCCAGGTCCAGTCCTGGATCGGATCAGTGTGGAGGAAATGAGCCCGACAGCTGATGGAAAGCCGGGGGCTCTTGCGGAAAGACAACGGTGAGGTAATTCCGTTGACGCAAAAGGAAAGTAAAACAGGAAGAAACATTCACTGGTAATGAAGCAGGAAAGAGGTGACCAGTGACCTTTTTGAATATGCTTTATCGCAAACCTCTTAATATTTGCCCTTTCTGTGGACACCCTGGAAACAGACGAGAGTTTTAATGTTGGTTTATTTAAGAAAAACAGTACAGAATGAGAAAGCGGTGGGAAAAAAAAGGTGCTTTCATTTTTTATTGTGATGCCCTGGTCTATGCCGGGTGACTTTCTTTTCTTCAGTGTTTGTTGCGTCAGTATTCTACCTGCTGCATGCCAGCCAGCACCACACCACCGCTGCTTGTATATCTCTGCACGCAACCCGCAGTGTTATGGATTTAAAAAGTGCTTGGCAAAAATCAATGCGAGTCGAGACAGAGGAGTGTGTCTGACACAAAAGAAGCAGAAGCAGAAATGAAAACGTGAAAACCTGTTCTGAGAGCATTTTTTTGGGGGGAAAATCACTCAACCAGAGACCATGCTGGCAGAGAAATCTGAGCACAGAATCAGAAACACATACAACTAATGCAACCTTTACTCAGAGTCTATCTAGCTTGCTGGTTTTAGTGAGCCTCAAGTTTATGGAACAGCGAAACAAAGCGCACTACGATGCTGTGAGGAATAGCAGTTCAATTTCAGCCGTTATTCTCAAAGGCCTTGTTCAGACTGCCAGCCCAAATCTGTTTTTTGGCATATCCAGACTGATTTTAGAAAGTCTGGACAGCAAAAAAACTACATGACGTGTGATTTTTGCAAATCAAATCCAAACCACATTGGGAGGTGGAGGAGGCTCTGGCTGCTCGGATTTCAGAGTGTCTTTTGCGTCACTGTCAACGCGTCACAACGACGATGTTGTCAGTCAGGACATTGCGGATGGCACCACACCTCTCGCTGCACAGTTAAGCTCGCCATGCAGCACGGAACCTTGCAATGTATACCAGCCTCAGCGTCACTGAGTTTGTCTGGTGCGACGGAGGAGTTCTGCAGGTCGTGTCTAGAAGGTAAAGCGCGAAATCTGGCAAAAACTTTGAAAAACTCTTGACCCCACCCTGACCTATCCTAACCTTACCTATTCAAGATCAAAGCAAAGGAACAGTGTGTAGGATCTGCCGGTATCTTGGGGTGAGGTTGTAGATTACACCTTCTCCCGTGTGCCAAGCGTGTAGGATTACTAAGGTGGCCGAAAACGCAAATGGCCTTCTCTAGACCCGGTTGTTGTAGGAGTAGAGTGCTTAGAGTGTGTGTGTGTGTGTGTGTGTGTGTGCATGATAGGTGAGTGGTGAAGCAAGAGAGAGAGGGAGTGGCGGTAGTAACGATTTCGACTCCAGCCCAAGCAGAAAAAGTTAACAGTGTTTGGTTTGGCAACATGGCGGACTCCGTGGAGAGAGGACCCGCTCTCTATGCAGATATAAACGGCTCATTCTAAGGTCACAAAAACACAACAACTCTTACTTTCAGGTGATTATACACTAAAGAAAACACATTTATTTATATTATATTCCATTTCTGCCAATATAGCCCCCTAATTGTTACACACGGGTCCTTTAACCATCTCACGAGAGTTTTCCCAATTCGCGGGTTACCTTCTAGACACGACAAGTTCTGCGTCGCAACTTGACAGCGCGATTGTTTGGAGGGCGAAATGATGGACCTCCATTTCTCATGCTTCCGCGTTGGAAAGCCGCGTCACACAAATCTAATCCGATCACTTGCAAATAACAGTGCGGACAGTCTGTTTTAAAGATCTGATTTAAGAAACCAATCAGATTTGCCTGCAGTGTGAACGTAGCCAGAGATACCTGCTCCCCTCCACTGCAGCTCAGCAAAGAAACAACATGTTTCAGGATAAAAGATATTGCTACTTTGGAAGGTGCCCACTTGACTTGCCATACTGCTGAAGCCTTATATAAGCTTCAGCTGGAATGTATAATGTATTTTTGCACAGAACAAGGACCGCATATTTTAGCCGCCATCTCATACACTGGAAGTGCATTAGGAAGGGATCCCTATGCGGCCAAAGGGACTGGACAGGAGGAACAATCACAGCAACAAAAAAAAACTGTTGAAATACATATTCTGTATGGGCATGTGTTGTTTTAAGATAGACTTAAAAAAAAATGTGAAGCTTAAATAACCTGTCAGCTCCCACTTTTCACCGGCAGTGGAGTTTCCATCACTTGAAGTACATAAAGTCAAAATCCAGTGACACATTTCTCAAGATGAATGGTGTCCTACAGGCCCGGGTCATCCTTCATGACAAACTGCTCAGTGACATCACTCTTCTCAACTGACGATCAGATAAAACAGACCATCGGGCGATGACACACAGGCTGAACTCTTTCCATACTTTCCTTGAAACAGGACTGACTGGATCTTTGGACAATAGAGGAATTCATTCCAGCCTCTGCTGGTAATCATCAGAGGTGTGCTGTTGGAATCTCTGTCCCTACGGTGTTGCTTATTATAGTTTTATTCGGCACATGGGTGTGCCGAATAAACTATAAATAGAGTGGATGTTGTGTCAGCCGTCTGTCTGTGTGCGGTTAGTGGGGAGTGCCAGGACATGTTGCCACCTAGCCTCAATGAGGTGTGATTTTATTTTTTTATTTTTCAGGCTGTTTACCTGTAATTGTACTTAGTAAAACACCAGTAATTTAAGTATTATATTTAAGTAATTAAGTATGGTAATAGTTGCCTAGCTTTTGCAAAACATATAACGGAACTTATCAGTCTCGGAGGTAGGCCCATCTAATTTTTCTCTGTGCCCTTCCACAATGTGATTTGTGGCTACTGTGATGAACAGTAGCTGCTGCCTTAACACAAGTTAGTCATTGGCTGTTATTTGGTCTGAACAATGATAGCACAAAATAAAATTTTGATAATGGCGCTGGATGAAAAGTTACCACGCTTCACCCAAAGCAGGATGTGAATGTCGCCGCAAAATTTCATGGCAATCCATCCGATAATCCGATCAAGATATTCTACTTAAAGGGACAGTGTGAAGGATTTGGTGGCATCTAGTGGTGTGGTTGCAGATTGCAACCAACTGAGTACCCATCCGCTCACTCCTCCCTTTCCAAGACTGAGGTAACGTGAGCTTCCGAGTGCACACCGCGTCTCACGTTACCGCAGTTTCACAAACGTGTCGGAGAAGTACGGTGGCCTTCAGGTAACGTAAAAACGCGAAAAGCTCTCTCTAGAGCCAGTGTTTGGTTTGTCCATTCTTGGCTACTGTAGAAACATGGCGGAGCAACATGGCGGACTCCGTGAAGAGGACCCGCTCCCTATGTAGATATGAAGACAAATACACAACAATTCTTAGTTTCAGGTGGTTATACACTAATGAAAACATAGTTTTGAATATTATATTCCATTTCTGCTACCCAAAATGTTACACACTGTTCCTTTAAACCCACAAATGTGAACCGAGAATCCATCCTCGTGAGCCCAGAGGAAAAGTCAGCGAATCACCAAAGTCATTGGAATACATCATCTGGGAACCATCCATGTCTGTACCAAATTTTGTGCCAATCCATCCAGTAGATCTAGAGTTATTTTACAGGATTTGACCTGACCTCGGCCTTGACAGGAAAAGTCAGGGCACACCAAAGTCAGTAGGTTTCATCCTCACGAATCTCTGTACAAAATTTTATCTCAATCCATCCAATAGTTGTTGAGATATTTTAGTCCGGACCAGAGTGGTGCACCAACCGACCACCCAACAGATCAACATTTCCGTCGCTGTCACAGCGTGGTTAAAAATAAAATAAAAACAGGTAAATGATTGTCTGGTAATGGGAAACACTAGGGGTTAAAAAGATACAACCTCACCATTCTTTTTGTTTTCACATTCTTCAGTGGCATCATAACCCTTTTATCGAAATGTTTTGCACTTGCACTAAGCTAGATTATAGATAAAAACATCTTTCCACAAATGAATGGCTTTTATTTACCTGACCCCGGGCTGCTCCGTCAGAGCATCGGCTGCTGAAGTGGACTGACGCTTACTAATTGTTATCAGCAGCGACTCGATGCCAGAATGAACACAGCTAATGGGTTTCAGCACACAACAGTCAATCATTAGTCTGCCAACATGGGAATAAAGGCATGCTAACAGGATGCTTTGCTTTGATGCTCTGCAAATTACCTCGACTTTTTTCCCCCGACCTCTTTCAAATCCACGCTGAGCCTGCGACACGAGCAGGAGGAGTTATAAAGCAAAGGCATGCTCGATCAACGTAAATCCCCACCACATTCAGAGGTTGCAAGGGTTCATCCATAATTCATGCGAGAAGACGGCGAACAGATTGAATTGTCACAACTCAGGCTGGTAGAGACGAGGAGAACGAGAGAGGAATGAGCTGTTCTCTTTCTTTGTGAGTCCTGAGCAGGAATAGAGAGAGCAGGATTAGTACACAGAGCGATTCCAACACATCCCGGGTTCACGTCCTCTCTGGTAATGTGGCTAATCTTTGCCCTCAATGACCCAGTACACATGTCTGCACGTCAAATGCGAGTATTAATGTCAGCCAAGAGCTACAACGGGCTTGTTTATGAAACCAAGATTAGGGGAAGGAGTCCATTAGAATTTAATGAGATGACGAATTCAACAGTTGGAGATCTCTCGGCTGGTTTAAGGAGCAGGGTTACTTAAATAATGACATTAATTTCCTCCTGAAACAAAACCTCCAAAATCTATGAAGCTCAAAATACCAGGGTCCTGCACGTTCTGTATGAGCAGTGAGTATTCATACAAAGTTGATTTATAGTTGTCTCCATGCAGCTCAGTGCTGCCATGCATGCAGGCTTCGAGCTGTTTGGGTTTTGGTTGTTTTTTTCGTTGACTAATTATCTGCTTTGGGGCTCTTCTGTTGTCTTGGAGATGGTTGCTCTTAGTTCATTTGCTGTATATCTGGTGGTTCTATCGTCGGCCAAATTATTTTATGTAATAGAAAAGAAGCAAGGTGAAAAATACCTGTTTGGCTTAAAGCAGCATTCATCTGTTGTGTATAATATGTTGTATTCCTGCTGCAAAAGAGCAACGTTCCCTGCAGCTCAGCCTCGGGTGGCATGGACTGCTCACAATGTGAAGGGATGCAAATAAAAATAATGAGCCCTGGACATATTGAATTGTACAACAAAACTATATCGTTATCCTTTCTAAAATGAAAGGGACTGTTTGTAAGAATCAGAAATTGCTTGTTAACAGCAACACCTGTGGCCGTCAAGTCAACAAAAGTCAGCGTCCTGTTGCTCGCGCTTGTGCTCGCTCTACATAGACATGAACAAGCATCGCTCAACACAGTGAGGCGACACACGTCAGCTAAAACCACAACATCACTCTATATTTCAGCTGCTTGGCAGTAATGTTAGCTGACCAGACGAAGGTCTCTCCATGAATCAATGCTGATCCTAGTGTTGGCTTTTCCTGCCTCAGCCTGCCGACCGCGGCCGGAGGGAACGGGAGACACCGGAGTTTTGGTCGGAGACGATAACGTTTCTCTCTGCGGAGCCCCGTCACTTCACAAGACACGGGAAACCTCTGTTGGTCTGGAGGAGCTGCAGCAGTTATGTGGCCACCTGTCCATTAAGCCCATATAATCTGCTAGATATTGATGCAATAAAAAGGCCACAGTAGAAGTGCCTGATTAGATTGGAACATCTGCTCCATATGGCCGGTTTAGCGTGTACACTGTCCCGAGCCTTCGTAGTCACAATGTAACACAGCAGTCGCCAGTGAAGGTGGCAGTTCAGATTTACTGGTGGCATCTGGGCTACCTGTTATTTTGCTGGCTTGATTCAGTGTAATCTGTGTCGGGGGTTTATGAGCTGGAGAACTCTGCAGTGATTACGGTGAATTTATCGACGCAGCGACAGAAATAAATCCATCCAATTTTTCATCATATCATGTTGAATTGATTTATTGACAAGAGGCAGTAGTTTACTCAAACATAAATTCTGACATTTAAAAAACTGCATGACATTTTGGGACTGGTTCACCTTTCCCAGAATTGGATGGGAAGATTGATATCAAAGTCTGCATGTCAAAGTACAGACACGGTTTAGGAGTTGTTGGTTAAACATTTCGGCTATCGGTGAACTAAATGTACTTCTCCTCTGTATGTATATTTTTTGTTAAAAAAAAGGTGTTCTTTTAAACAGGGCAGTTAGAAATGAAGGTGTGAGGGTTAACAGATTGTGTGTTTACAGAAACCTGACAACCTGGTTTCACCTGCCAAGATGTTGTGTGCTGTTAAAAATTTGAATTTTAAAGCTTCTCTATATGATATCCAGAGCATTGATGTAGCATCAAACAACTACTGTCTATGTAAAGATACAGAGGAGTAATGTCTACCTGAGCAGAGAGTGAAGTCGCTCTCCCCATTGGGCCAATTGCACGTGCCCCACTGGCCAGCTCACGGCCGCCGCTCTGCACCGTGCTCATATGGTGGTTACAGCATAGAACGCCGTCCCACCCGACAGCGTTGTTGCGGAAGCATAGTGTCCACCCTCCGATCCCCCCCAGGTTAGACGGAGCTTCTGAGGCGATGCT
>CAKAKR010042216.1:0-18677 GCA_916700685.1 Adelosebastes latens
CAGTCAGAGTATTTTACCGCTCTCATCTGTGATATCTCAGTGCTGCCATATCTTAATGACCTTTTGTAAGTCTAACATCTTAGCCACTGTTCTAATAATCAGCATCTCATGACTCATCCCCATCTTTCCTGTGTTATTCAATCAGTGATCTTTTCTCTCGCTACCCGTCTATTGCTCTCCACTGTAATTATCACACTGGATGAGAATGTCAGGTGCAGTCGACCAGATACTCATCTTCAAATGGAAAATCAATCCAGAATCTGCTGAACATTATTTATGTTTTTAAGGTTTGATAAAACTTTTACATGTCTTTAAATGCATACAATGATTTTATAAAAAAAACCTTTGACATTATACCTGAGCAGGTTACCCAATGGAGTAAACCTATAATAATAACCATCATGAATGGTAAATTGGTAAACTTGTGTGTTCCTGTTAACAAACAAATGATAATTAATAATGTTCGCTAATTAATAGTGATGCTAAAATGTATTTATTTATTATATTAGTAGTTTGTGTAATATGAAATTAGTTTATTTAAGAAGTTATCAGTTTATTGTTTCACACATTATAACATTTTATATAAAATATTTGTTAGTGATTACCAAATTGTTTGTAAAACATCTATCAATTACATAGATACATACAGTACATAGATAGATTGACAAAGTATTAACTATCTATCTAAATAGTGTTCGTAGATACTTTACAAAGTATTTACTAACCAGTTAACAATGTATTATAATCATCAGATGCAACTTTATAATAGCCATCCAAATAATGTTTATAGACGGTTTACAAACCAATTATTAACCATTAACAAAATGTTACAAATATGTACCATATTTGTAACATATTACAACATTACAACATACATCTATAAACTAAATGTTTATAGATGTTTTACAAACATTTCTTAAAGGTTTAAAAATAATATCTTAATCTTTAAAAAACATTTGACTAACTATGTATATATATATATATATATATTTATATATTGTGTTAACGCCAATTCATTTTGACGCCACTAATTTCTTTAACGCATTAGCGTATCGCGCGTATCAAGCCAATGTTTGGTTGTAGTGGGCTCAGTTTTAAAGCTAGAGTGAAGATACTGGCATCATATGAAACTAAAAAACTTAATGAATCCACTGGTACCGACCATGTCACACTTACGTGAAGGAAGCTAAATAGCGCTCCAAACTTACACTAGATTTTTGGGAGGAAATGCTGTAATTGGCCATTTTTAAAAGGGTCCCCTTGACCTTTGACCTCAAGATATGTGAATGTAAATGGGTTCTATGGGTACCCATGAGTCTCCCCTTTACAGACTTTACAGACTTTATGATAATCACATGCACTTTGGGGCAAGTCATAGTCAAGTCAGCACACTGACACACTGACAGCTGTTGTTGCCTGTTGGGCTGCAGTTTGCCATATTATGATTTGAGTATATTTTTTATGCTAAATGCAGTATCTGTGAGGGTTTCTGGACAATATTTGTCTGTTTTGTGTTGTTAATTGATTTTCAATAATATATACATGTGTGCATTTGGATTTATATTTTACATTGTGCCAGAAGTTTTTATGACATTGGTTATAGAACCCACAATAGGCTAATCAGTGACTCTAAGAGAATGCAGTATGAGCCTGAGTATGAAGAGACATCCTTCCTACATGTTTCATTAAAATGTATAATGTTGTGTCTGAGATGTCAGCTAAAACAGTGGTTGAACCGTTCATGACTCAGAAACACACACCCTGTAACGAACTGTTGAAGTAGGTGTTGCTTTTTGCAAAATGAGCCCAATTTTATCATTTACGTTGATCTTTTTTGTGGAAGAATGGATCTTTGGATCTTATAGTAATGTTTCAGAATGATACATTTCTCTGAAGTGTGGATGCAAACGGTGAAATCAACTTTTTCCACAAAATCTTCATTTCATTGTTAACCATCTTTATGTTTGACTTCCACATGTGCATCAAGATTAAACACCTCTTCTAGCTTCTTTTTTACCTGCCTACTTCATTTACTGTGTTTCTCTCTTCTAATCCTATAAACCTTGTGAATCTGAAGACAACACAGACAGTCTCAGTCTGCGTCTGCCTTTCACTGTAAATGTCACACTGAAAAATAATGGCAGTTGATTGTATGCAGTGATAAAGGCCATGAGATTTTGTGAAGTTATTATGGACATTTTTCTTCCAACTACTATAATTTAGTTTCTGAATATTATCTGAATTTATACTTTCCACATTTAGCTGGAGATGTTGCTCAGTGTATGATGCAGGTCTTTCACATCCCTGAATGACGACCATGGCCATAGTTACAATAACATGGCTGTAGTTATAGCGCATTTCAACATTTCCTTTCACTGTGTTGTTAGTATTTTTACCTCGCTGAGACAAAATCCCCTCAAGGCCTTGTAAAACATGTGCTGTTTGTGATTTGGGAGAACTGACCCTGTAACATTAATATGTTATATTTAACCTTATACTGTAGCTGCTGAAACATGCTAAAATATGGCATTTTTTGATGAAATACTTTTAAGGTATAAAAAGATATCTTTTAGTATGAACTTTACAGGAATCAAGAAAGAGCATACCTTTCAGCCATCACTGGTTTTATTCCTCAGGGGGAAAGCATCATGTGATGCAGTTCGTTCAGGCCAACCCGTTCTCACTCCCAACTCGTCAAATACCGCCGTTTGCTCAGTGAAGTTAACGTCAACCACAACCGTTTCCTAAACCTAACTAAGTTGTGTTGCCTCAACCTAACTTCCTGTGAAAACAGTTTATTTTGAAAGGACACTATGCATTTAACGAGCGTATATTGACTCGCCATCCCCGGTCCGTCCAAAAGTAACGCAAAAGGGGAACCCTGTGTGTTGGTCTCTGATGCCGAGGGGCACTGACCAAGCGGCGGTAGTTGACGAGTTGGGAGTGAGAATGTGTTGGATAGTCTGAATGCTCAGGTCTCTTGCTCCCTCAAACTTCTTTTTAGCAATGTTGTTGCACTACTAGATCTCTGAAATTAATTCAGTGAATACAATGTTATCTTTAGAGGTATGATGGTAGTGTGCCGAGGGGCACTGACCAAGGGGCGGTACTGGATGAGTTGGGAGTGAGAATGTTGTCCAGGCTGTTTTCACACACTCTTCGTAGCTATACCTATGAAAAGTAATGCACTGTAATTCATATGTATCCCATGAAATCAATTTGTAAATAATCCACGTAATTGTGAACCAGGAAGTATAAAGGGGTGGATGCGTAGGGAGGAGGTGGATGGGTGGGTAAAAAAACACCAGACTTTCGCCCAGGAGACCGCTGGCCCTACCACATCTGAAACTAAAAGTCAATGGCGATTTATTTGTCACATAGCTTCCGTACTTAAAGGAGCTGTGTGGGGGATTTGGCAGTATAGCGGTGAGGTTGCAGATTGCAACCAACTGAAGCCTCTCCCTTGTGCCAAGCATGTAGGAGAGCTACGGTGGCTGACGCAAAAACACGCATGGCCCTCTCTAGAGCCAGTTGTTGTAAGAGTAGCGTAGGTCATTTGGAGCAGAGCCAGTGTGTAGAGTGCCTGAATGAGGGAAGTGAGTGCTGAAGCAAGAGAGAGAGAGCAGCAGCGACGGCAGCGAGTAACGTTATCGACTCCGGCCCAAGCAGGAAAAGTTAACAGTGTTTGGTTTGTCCATTCTGGGCTACTGTAGAAACCAACCCCGTCTCACAAGAAGGCGTATAAATACCACGACATTACACAGACATGCCGCGTGTCATGAGTACGCATTTTAGCCTTCATTTGTACGCCGCTTTTTGCGTGTCATTTGTACGTCCCGCAAACGTCTGCAGTTAGGTTTAGGCAAGAAAACCACTTAGATAGGGTAAGGGAAAATGTCATGGTTGGGCTTAAAATACGTAAGTAAAAAAAGTAAAACATGTACGGAAACAACTACGGAAAACACGTCACAAACGTCAACAAAAAACAAGTGATAAATGGCACTAACGTAACTTACAAAACAAAACACCGGTTAACAATGGTCTTGAACATGGGTCTCCTGGTTTGTTGCCCATTTCTGCCAATAGATCCGCCTAATCGTTTTACACTGATCCTTCACTTCTGCAGTTATTTTAACCCAAACCACGACCTTTTCCTAAAGCTAACTAAGTAGTTTTGTAAACCTAAACAAGTTGTTTCCTGTGGAGATGGAAGTTTATTTTGAAAAGACTTTGTGCATGTAACAAATGGAAATTGACACGTGTTGCTGGAAAATGCACGAAAAATTAGCACTTTTCAAAAGATATCATACGAAACAGTTGTATGAGGATATGTTGTGTGGTTTGTTCTTGACCAGAGGGCTACATGTTGAGAGAAGAGGTTCCTAAATGGGAAACTTAACTCTGGAAATGCAGAATAATTGTGTATTGGTAAAGGCTGTCATGATTGTCTTGTGTTCATAAAAGGAACATGATGAAAAATACGTGAAATAAGCTGTATTAGAATGGTAGAATAAGCTGTTTGTTTTGCTCCATATCTGTAACAGTATAGACAAATTGGCCGTTTAGCCTGCAGTTGCTAATCTGTTAGCTTTCCATATCTGAGCCGTCATCTACACACAGTGTCAACACTATTTAGTGAAACACACTTTTACGACACACTTCACATCACTTCACCATTTAGTGACACATTAGCTCTGCCTGAACAGATGCTAATGTTAAGCTAACAGGCTTTTATACCCTCACTGAAGGTGTGTTTAGTTGTGTGTGTACGTGGGTTCCTTGGAGACCTCCATACCTGAGGGGGAGTTTAAGCTTCTCTTCAGTTGACCGAGCGGAGCGGGACACTCGCCGTAGGCAGAGCAGACTGGGTCTAGAGGAGAGGGAAGGGAAGAGCAGTGGAAAATTAATTCATCACTTGAATTCAACTTATTCAACTTGAAATCACCAGTGATTCAGCTACTTTTGTAGGTCAGCGCCCCATTATTTTCAAAGTAATATCTCGATAAGGTTGGGCCTAATGTTCCATACAGAATTGCTAACTAAATGTACTTCTTTTAGGGCTGCTCAAGAGAAGCAGCAAGCCTCGGTTGAAGGTCAAATTCCTTTGATAAATCATGGTTGAGTGGCAGTGAGGCTTCGCTGGCAGGTAAACAAGGCCTGAGAAAATATACTTCAAAGTTTTAGCAAAGGGGGCACAGATTGCAGCATCTTAAAAGTTTGAAGCAAATACAAACAGGAAAGTGCAAGATAAATTATCTCTTAAAATGTCGCCATCTGAGTTTTATTTATTTCATTTCTTTTGCTTTTTTGGAAGAGCTTCTGTTGGGCGACCAAGTGGAAACTGAAAGCCACGATCCATCCTCTAAGCAACAAAATGTCAAACTCAAACATTTGCCCCCCAGGAAACGTGCTCACATCCCAAGACTCACACATTTGAATGATTTAACACTCGTTCTCTGCAATATAGAATGCCTGTAACTCAACTACAGAGCCCATATTTAAAACAGCAGTGGGTAGAATTGGAGCAAATACGGTATGATTAAAAAAAAGTTATTTTTATAAAACGGTCACTATATCCTGGCAGTAGTGCATGAGACAGGTAATCTGAAAAAAATCATGTGCCTCTGTGTCCTCAACCAATCAGAGCCGAGCTAGAGCCTTGCCGTCTCTGAGCAGCTGTCAATCACTCGCGAACTCCGATCAAACGGTCGAACTAGGCAGCGCTGATCAAATATTAATCAATATTGTGTTACTCTAATGCCTATTTCTCACATAAAAAATGTTTCTGAAACATCTTGTAGTGCACTGTTTAGCTGTAAAATTAGAAAGTTTGTGACCCGGCAGCCATGTTGAGATCTGTTGAGGAAATACCAAGCACCGCCCACCAGCCGGAGCAAACTTTCTCATTTTGTTTTCTGAAAACAGTTGTGGCGAGAAGTAGGCATTACAGTAACAGAATATGAATTCATATTTGATCAGCGCTCCCTAGTTTGACAGTCGGATTGGAGTGCGCGAGTGATTGACAGCTGCCTGAATGAACAGCCAATAGGAACACTTTCTCTCTGTGATTGTCCGAAGTCTCCCGTCACGGGCTAAATGTTCTAAAGTCTGAAAACAGAGCCATGAGGAGGAGCAGAAGTTTAGTTTTCTCTCAGAACACTTGAATTACAATATGCTGAAAGGTTATTATGGAATTTTTGTCCAATGATGCCAAAAATATTCTACCTACTGACGCATTAAGGACTCGATCATGCCATTAAAACTCATCTGTTTTAAAAATTTGTTGCACAGATTTTGTTATATTATGTGAAAAAAAAAATACTGTACCAATAGCAAATCCTCAGTGGGGTAAATGTTGGTGCTACGGACGTTGGCAATTTTATGACCACCTTACAAAGAGAAACAATGCTTCAACATAATTCCATCTCCTCCGATATAGAATTAGGGAGTGCCACAAGAAGACTTGTTCCTTGTTTAAACGATTAACGATGTAACATCTACAGTTTTCAAGGTTGGAAAGTTATGTTCAGAAAGGATTGCAAACAACAGCAATAGCTGCTGAAAATACAGCAGGCAACTATTCCTTTCATTGGATGATGTGACATTATTACTATAAAGTGCTGCTTCCAAAGCACTTTGATGTCACCACAGGAATGCCATCTTTCCCTCACCCTGAGAGGTGCATACCTGTCTTTGTGACCATTTAATAGAGAGAAGTGGAGGTCCACAATCTTGCTAAGAATTGATAATATTTTGCTAAGAAGTGGAACATGAATGTCATTGTGTGCAGGCTATCAGTGAATAGGGCTTTGTGTTGTCCTCTCTCGTCCTTTCACCACCTTGACGCCGGAGCGCGGTGTGTGTTTTTGTGCATGTCTGTCTAAAGCAACCTTGCCATGTAAAAAAAACAAAACAAGAAGAAGGAAGAACCTTAGTCAAACTGTTTTGCTCATTCTCTTTCTCAGTGCCACCCACCCTCGCTCACTCATACTTACCTTCAATGTGACTACCGTATGAATTTCTTAAACCAATTGTTTGGAGTCTGCAGATAAATCCACTGTAGTGTAACAACATCAGAAATGTTGTTAGGAAAATCGTAAAAAATTGTTGAATATAAGAGATCACAAACCACCCCAAATGGCAAAAATTATACAAAAAAAGAAACATCTCAATGGTCTCCTTTTATTTTGTCTTATCTAGAATTTAAACTTGTTACCTTAATCTGGGCAATCACTGCAAAAAAAATGTACTCCAAATCAGTGGTGTAGTGGTAGGTGGGTATTCTGTACTTTTGTTTCTTGAGCTTTTCCTGAAGATGGTGTTTTGTCCCAAGGCCGTACACTGCCTGGAGGCAGGCACTGCCTACAGTATAAGTCACAGTTAACTAATATTGCAAGTAGGGATGCACCGATACCACTTTTTTCAGACCGAGTACAAGTACAAGTACTTACATTTGGGTACTCTCCGATACCGAGTACCGATATGAGTACTTCTCTGTGCCAAAAGACCCTCGTTAACAGCCAGCTGGAGGGTGTGAGCGACACACGGCAGGCTGGGGAGTCCCGCATACGAGGCGGTGCGCCGCAACCGGCTCTAGGTCGGCTTGGAAAGGCTCGGGGCGAAGGTGGCTCGAGGCCGCAGCTTTACAGCGCTCCCTGCCCGGAACCTCGCCGCACCGTGACGGGGCTCCCTGCTCCCGGTGTGACTGTTGACGGGCTGACTGTCCTCAGTGCCCCAACTGTGTCGTGCCGCGGCCCACGTAAAAGGTGGCAGGGGTCTGTGGTGATGTCGGCAACCCACCCGACCCGTCCTCAAACACGGACCAAGGAGTCTAACGCACGCGCGAGTCAGAGGGTGCAAGCAAAACCCTGTGGCGCAATGAAAGTGAGGGCGGGCGTGCGCCGGGGAGGACCCGAAAAGATGGTGACGAGAGGTTAACGTCACGCCGCCGTAAAGTGGTATCGGTGCCGTTGTAGCGGAGCCGTTTTGCGAGTACGAGTACATGACTACAGTATCGGACCCGATAGTGGTATCGGTATCGGAACATCCCTAATTGCAAGTCAAGAAAGTCGCAGTTTGTTGTAAAACTGTTGAAGGTTAAGACAGTGAAAATACATAGTTAGAGAAGACTACACACCCAAAAATGGCGTAGCGACGTCTCTCTTGCTGAAGCTATACGATGCTTGTGTGTTTCGTACTGGGATGTACTCACAAGAGCAACGGGTCTCGCTCATTCTTTCTCTTCCCAGCTGATAAAAAGACCAGGAGTTGCTGGATAGAACACATCAGGTAAGATAACGCTGCATTTATGCGTGGAACATAGCTAAGTTAGCTAGCTAGCTAGTGTTGGTGACGTATATATTGTGCGAAACGAGAGATGTAGTTCACTGAGCAGTTTCACACAAAACTAAATGATACTATGACAAACCTACGACAATCTGCGACGTTCTTGACTTGCATAATTATGTTTTAAATTGAGAAACATCATATGTGTGATTTATGGCGCAATTCAAACGGGATCAAACAAATATTTGTCTCTCTGCGTTGACTACCGTTCATATTTTTTCCGAAATTAGATTCCATGGGGTTCACCGGAAGGGGAGGGACTTCCCCTCTCTATATAACGTGGACGTAGTCACTATGTCATCACCCATTGGTTTGTGGACTGCAGCCTTGAGTTCGGCATTTTGGCACGACAAGAGGTTGGAGCTAAGTACAACCGAACGCTGAATAAGACATTTTCAGGCGACCAAAAAGGTTATAATTAACTTTCATGAACTGAAAACACACTGTGAAAGGACTGAAGTTCTACGAAGCAAACGCAAACAACTCCAAGACCGGATAACGCCGTGGTAACGACCTGTCAATTACAAGGTAGCCACGCCCTAAAGCATACCCTATTTTATGGTCTATCTGACTCTAAATGGGACCATCATTTACTAAATGAACATCACGCTGTATTGAAGAAGACTTGAAACTAGCGATTGAGACAATAAACTCATGTTTACAATGTTTACTGAGGTCATAAACCAAATGAGAAGTAGGCTCATATCTCATAGACTTCTATACAATCAGACTTATTTGTTCAACCAGAGGAGTCGCCCCCTGCTGGCTGTTAGAAAGAATGCAAGTTTAAGGCACTTCAGCATTGGCTTCACTTTTTTGAGGTCCTTGTCAGGAAAATCTAACTTTGTTTTAGGCATGAAATGACAAACTCTGTCATTCTTCTTACAAGGACAGAAAGATAGATGTGGAATATAGAGAGAGACGTCTCAGTTATGTTTGGGTCAGCTGTGGGACATGGGGTGCCAGGAGGAAGCGTGACTGTTGTTGATGTGCTGTTTTCCTGCCTGCTTCCTTTTCGTCCTCTCCATCGTTCGCAGAGGGGTGGTAATGCTCCGCTCATCTATCATTCATCAGCGCCGACTATATGATCCAGATCATCCAATCCACATTTAGTTCCCCCATGCGTCCTTGTACTCCCCCTCTCCCTCGACCCCCTCGCTCTGGGTCTGCCTTTCAGTTCTACTTGTTTCTGTCTCCCTATCTTCGCTCTTTGTTTCTGCAGTGGCTCATCATCATGTATCTGCTCTGTCCCCCGTCTCTGTTTCACTCTCCTTTCTTGCAAGGTCTGATTTTGTTTTTGCTTCTCCCCACTTAACTTTCACTTCCACCAATCTCAGTCAAATTTAGATGATGTACGTTTCCGTTGTTTTCCAGCAGCAATGCCACTGAACTATTTTAAGAGGGTTGTCCTTGATTGTCCTTGTCCTCTTTACTCATCTCTCTCTTTCTCTTTCTGTCTCTCTTAAATTCACACACACTCAAACACTCATTCGCCCCCAGGTCTTTTTTCCTTCCAGTGACTTTGAATAAAGGAGTCGAGGTGAGTGAACTCAAGCGCTCAAAGACTAACTACTGACACTCCGCTGGGGACATTCCCAAAGGCAGCGTTTCATTTGACACTCAGCCAATCAGCTTTTCGCTTCTGCATGATTGACAGCGGCGGTGTCTAATTACACAGGAATGTTCAGAAGCACCCGGTTAATCCTCTAAATGCCTTTCCACAACTAAAACTCCCCACTTTGGATAAACAACAAGAACAAGTCATTGTGTTTCTAGCAGCATGGGGCTGAGGAGCAGGGGAATCCCCGCTCAACTGGGACTATTAAAGTATATTTTCAGATGTGGATCAGTGTGAGTGCATTGTGGCTGTTCAGACATGTTTCTGAGCAAGGTGTGACATTCACAACTGTGACTATTGTTCCCAGCTGACTCTGAATAGTGGAGATAAGTAATTGGAGATGGGTCCAATAAGCCATTAATGTGCGATGTTTGAGATTATGAGAGACTTTGCATCAAAACAACACTCAGCACCTTTCAAACACCTCCCATAAAGGTAGACTGGAGGGCAACACACACCGGCCAGTATTTCTTTAACCATATTTTGGAACGTTTTCGATGTCAGTCACTTGTCTGTATCACAGGACGGCAGGCTGTTCTCATACACCATTTGTTTTCTAATACACTGTAATTCGTTTATGTCCCACAAAATCAATTGGTATGTATACCCAACACATTCTCATCCCAACTCGTCACATACTGACTCCCCTCAGTGTCACTTTTCACTCGCAGTAAACACTTACTTAATGCTGTGGATTAAACAAAAACACTTTCTTAGGATCAGGCAACAAGACCATTATAGTTAGGTTTAGGAAAAAACAACATGGTTGGGCTTAAAGCTACTACGTTTTTACAGTGAAAATGTGATTTGACATTATGAACACGGGACACGAACAAACAGCTGATTGTAAAGTGAAAGTGACACGTAACACACGGGGCGCGGACAGCGGTCTCCTGGATGAAAGCTCCCCACCCGCACTGTGTGTCTTTCCATACGTCACCACAGCACTTTCACTGTGCATTTACTGTTGCCGTGGACGGGTTTACATTGTAGTTCATGGAAATCCCGGTGCGTCACATACAGACGCTAAAGGGTGCCTTGTGCAGCGTTATCGAACGCCGATGGCCACGACAAAGCAGTAGATATTTGATGCCCTGGGAATGAGAACGAGCTGGTAATCCACGTATAATTGTGAACCAGGAAGTATTAAGAGCGATAAACGCAGTGTAGGGCGGAGGTCGGGGTGGATGCCAGACTTTCGCCCAGAAGTAGACGTTGATTTATTTGTCAAATAACTTCCGTACTTTTACGTCACTTCCAGAGTTATTTTAACCCAAACCACGATCTTTTTCCTAAACCTAAATTGTTTTGTTTCCTAAACATAACTAAGTTGTTTCCTGTGAAGACGGAAGATTATTTTGAAAAGACTGTATGCATGTAATGAGCGGAAATTGACACGTGTTGCTGGACATTCGTAGGAAAACACACAAAAATTGAGGAATAACTTTTTGTAAGATATCATTGTATGAGGATACGTTGCCCGACTGATACAATTATTTTTCTACATTAGTCCACACCAACTCAGAGAGCCGCTGACATGCCACAAATACGCTTTTATGCAATTTTTTAACGGTCCAAGACTATTATTTTCTCTTGCGCCCTTAGTGAAGTGTTTTCTCCATAGGCAACAAATCTCCTTCTGCTGATCAATGCCTATATTTTAGTGTCAAAAACGAGATGGCTCATCTCGAGGGGGTTTATCCCCTAAAATTTGAAATACACATGTTGTGAATTTACAATTATAAATTACACTATCTACAATGATCAATGTGAGCTTTCAAGTTTCAATTGACCTAGGGCTGGGCAATATATCGATATTCATTTCATATTGTGATATGAGACTAGATTAAGGGTGGAACGGTTCACAAAATTCACGGTTCGGTTCGGTACGTTTATGTTACAGCGAGGAGGTCAATTTCTGATTTTAACATGCTTTTCATTTATTTGGCAAAAATAAGTCAACAAATGTTTGCCTTAACAAAAGTATGGCTTATATAAAGAACATAAACACTAATTCATTGAAAAATCTTAATTGAAAGGTAGGTCTTCTACAGTAATTAGTGCAAACAAAAAATGCAGCTTTGTTATTTTCATATAAATATGATGAAATTATAAACTAAGGCCATACATTGAAGCATAAGCTCAACCAGAACTATACTAAAAAACGTAGAGCTTTTATGAATGAGCTATGAATGAGCTATGAGATGTGAGCTTATAGCTCATTCAACAGCGGCTCAGTGGTCATAATTCTTACTTTACAGTTAAGGCACTCAAATACTGACATATTGTCAATAAGAAAAAAAAAAATTCTAAAATAAAATCACAAATGTCTGTAATTTAAATGTAATGTTCCACCTTAAGGCTGTTGGTAAATCCTCAACTGCTGCTAATGCTAGTTTCTACAGGGCAGGCACAACAGACTAACATTCACACGTGAAGGCTCACGCTCTTTGACCATATGCTTTAATTCTGTATAGTTTACGATGGAGTGTGGTTGTATATGCAGCGATAAACACTCTTATAGCATTAGATATTTCTTTGGAACGGTGTGAATCTGCAGTAGGAGGCTGTCTGAACGCAGTGGGGGGGAACGGACTCTCCGTCCAGTCTGCTTTTGTTTCGCTCCGCTGATCGACACATTCGGGTGATGCCGTCGTAATTAAATGTTTCTAGTGTCCACATATAAACCCGACTTCAGTTGAACAATGCCGGCGTACAGTTTGACACAAATCGTTGTCAGTTTAGCTTGACTATCATGAGCTACTGGACGCGCTGCTAACATTCCTGGTGCGCTGCCAAAGCTTTCCGGGTAAAACTCATGCTCCAGAGTTTCTGTTCCGCGCGTGCGAGTAGTAGACATAAACAGCTGTTTTGGTAACGGCGAACCGAAAGGACGTCGCGGACCGAACCGAAAGTCCTGAACCGGCTTCCTGAACCGAACGGTTCGGGTCAAATACACAAACAGTTCCACCCCTAGACTAGATATAGTCTTAGATTTTAGATATTGTAATATCGTAATATGGCATAAGTGTTGTCTTTTCCTAGTTTTAAAGGCTGCATTACAATAAAGTGATGTAATTTTCTGAACTTACCAGACTGTTCTAGCTATTCTATTATTTACCCACTTAGTCATTATATCCACATTACTGATGATTATTTATCAAAAATCTCAGTGTGTAAATATCTTTTAAGTGTTCTTCTTGGCACTCATTATGGAGGCTTCTTTGAATAGTAGAATTATCCATTGAATTTCTGATACTAGTCAGCATGGTAAAAACAGTTGGTTCTGAGGAGGGTGGTGGCTATAACAGTGGTTGAAGTCTCATGTCTGGTGTTGATTTCAGGTCAGTTTGCAGAGCTGAGAAGACCAGAAAATGATTCAGGTACAATCACACTCCAAATGCAATAATTTACGATGTGGCAAATGAGGGATAAAAACTGCAAGCACAATTACTTTTTCCAGTGAGCGAACCCAGTGGTCAGTCTCCTTCATAACAGCGCGGAAGTGCAACTGGAACCAGTGAATTCTTTTAAGGCTATAGTGGCTTCTTGCTGGTTGCTGGTTTTACATGGCAGCTAATGGGTTGCTTACATCCACTGTTCGTGGTCCCAACCGTGTATTACTGAATCCTAGATTAAATAAACAATCCCCAGAGTGCCGGCTCTGTCTTTATGTTGTCTTGGGAATAGCGAAGCCATGCAGTGAAGACAACGAGGGAGCAGAATAGCAGGTCGTTTTAGAGATAAAGAAGCCCAAGCGTGTTGTGCGGTTGTCAAACCGGAGTTGAGTTAGATGTGACCTGATTTGCCTACGTTAATATCACATGGCATTTCAAAATTAGCAAGGCGGACACATGGGAGTCCAGCCACTGTTTGCTTTGCTTAATGGTACTGCACTAGCAGGCCTACTTCTGTCTGCGTGCATGTATGCGTGTGATGCGTCTGCGCTTGCATAGCTGAAAGTGTGGTCGTGTGCGTGCAAGAGTATACTCCATACTCCGCGTTTCTCCGTATAAGATGCAGTTTATCATATTGTATTACACAGTGCAAATCCTCCAAACCAGAGAGCTAGAATATACTGTAGAAGGAGGAGACTGACAGACCTCATCAACCTGTCTGAATGGCAGCGAGGGTTAGAAGGGAGGAAGACTTGAAGAGATGCAAGGAAGGAGAGATTTGAGGTGTGAGAGGAGACAAAAGTGAAGAGAGGAAGAAGAGGAGAAAGACAAAGAGGAAAGGTACAGAAAGAAATGTGCAAAGACGAAAGGGAGGACATAAAGATAAAGAAAGAAGAAGCGATGGAGCAAACTAAGAAGCGTATCCTGACCTCGTTGCTCCAGCTTTAATGGAAGATTCATGTTCGCGGGGTCATTGATCACCTATGGGAGACGGAGAGGAGGGAAGGATCCGGAGCAGTAGGTGTGTTTGGGGAATGGAGAGGTGTGGAGAAGAGAAGTTGAAGAGGAAGGAGGGAAGGAGGAATAGTGTAGGGTGGAGGAGAGAGAAATCATTTTCAAATGCTGCAGGAGAACAGATGAATTATTGAGCTGTGTTTTTGATACAATGAAGAGATGAACTGCCTTCTGACAACTAAACCAACACACTCAAGGTCTGTTTCAGGGGAGATTTGGTAAAAAGAAGCTCAAACACAGACTCAGCTCTCACAGAGTGGCCTTGGAGCTTTAGTGTGATGTTCAAGGGCTTTGTGAGAGCAAAAGACATTGAGAGCATTTACATGTGTTTATACCATGGTTTGGGTTACTACTTGATTCTGATTGGCTGCAGGGTGTCTGGCATTGTTCCTTACTTAAATAAACCAGGTTATTGTTGGCTGTTGCAAAGGAGCCCACACCTCTTCATGAGTTTGTGTAACTTATTTTACAGCCAATTGAAAAGTTCAAAATCAGACAACCGTTGCTGTAACTGCTGATTTCTGTCATTAAAGCATTCACACTTTACAACAGTACTCCCCTTCATGTCTTCCTTTATGTCCCATCCAACTCCTTTGGTCCGAGACTTTGACTTTGCTGACATATTATACCGAATTCTCAATTGTTAAACTTGTAGTAAACTGTGTCCTTGTGGCACAATGAGTATTGTCGGTTGCGGTTTGTTAACACAACATTCAAAGTTGGCCCCTCCTTCCCGGCCCCACGTGGGGTATGGTGCTCGCCAGCGGATGAAAGCCAACCCCCCGATCCACTCTCGTTATGGAACAACCTTTGTCCGCTTGGCCTTTCGCCTCGTTATGTTTGTGTTTTTTCAGCAATGTGTCCACCATTTTTGTAGCTTCCTCTAGAGGTCGACACCCAGAAATGAGAGAGAAAGAGAAAATGCAGGCAGAGGGCCAACCTTCCACGGCAGCTGGAATCTCGCGTTGTCGCAAGATCATGCGAGAATCGCAGGATGAAATGTCACACGAAAATCCATCTTAGCGGGTTTCAAGTAATGCGTTCGTGTCCGGCGAGCCAGTGAGCGGACCAGTCAGCATCCTGTGAGGAGCTACTGCAGCTACGGGCGTGGCTTAGGCGTTTGTGAGACCGTGAGACCATAGCGTGGGTCAACACGGAGAGGCGTTCTAAACAACAATGGCGGCTCCTGAAGAGGTTAGCGTAAATGTTGCAATAGCATCGATTGTATCAGAACCGGAGAGTATTTCTTCATTGAAAGAAGAGTAAAGAGTATGACGATGTTTTTGCTAGTGATGTAACGTGCTGTGCCGAGGCTTCGGAGCGTGTGTCGAGTAATCCAAGAAGTTTTCTGTGAAGCGCAAATCGAGGCTTGCATTGTTTGTAGACTAATGACGTCATTGAAGACGCCCGAAGCCGAAATACAGTTGAGAACTTATTATTCCTGAATAAAAATGAAAAATCTCAGTTAAACCACTGCCACATATCTGTAATATATCTGCCTGTTTTACACTCTTTCACCAATAGGTGGAGTTTTCGCCTTCCGTTAGCTTCGCTTTAGTTTGATTGACTGATAGTTCATCCAAGTATTTTTTGAAAGTGCACGCCCTTTTCCAAACAGTTTCCAACGACGGCTTCTCAGATGGTTCTGTGAAACAAACCATCTGACCGGGTCAGTTTAGCAGAGGGCAGGGACAGCCACCACCACAAACAGGGACGTACTGCGACTGAAATTCGGCTTGGGACTTTGAGATGGAGTGTGTCCTTTTATGTAAAAAGATGTATGACAGTAACTTTAATACAGTGTTTGTGGTATAAAGAGAATCTGGTGATGCCGAAGACCTTCAAAACACTTTAGGATGTCTTGCTGACACCTGCCTCCTCAGTTTGTATAGACACGTCACCACTGCAGTGAATCAAAACAACACCGGCCAGACAAACCAGGGTGAACACTAGTCACAGTTCGTCACGTTCACGATGAAAATGACTGAGCCAATGAGTCCAAATTGAGAGGGGCCGCTTGTATCCATCCATCCATTATCTGTAACCGCTTATCCTATTCAGGGTCGCGGGGGGGCAGGAGCAGATCCCAGCTGACATTGGGGGTGAAGGCAGGGTACACCTGGACAGGTCACCAGACTATAACAGGGCTGACACATAGAGACAGACAACCATTCACGCTCACATTCACACCTACGGGACATTTAGAGTCAACAATTAACCTAACCTGCATGTCTTTGGACTGTGGGAGGAAACTGGAGAAAACCCACGCTAACACGGGGAGAACATGCAAACTCCACACAGAAGGACCCCAAGTCTCTTGCTACGAGGAGACACTGCTAACCGTTGCGTCACCGTGCAGCCCGCCGCTTGTATCCCCCCCTCAAGTATTAGATTGGATCTGACAGGACCATACAGTAACTACTGACATCAGAAATTGAAAAATGAAAACTCTACGACCACCGGCCGGTTCGGCCTGGAATAAATCAGCCATGCGGGAATTTTCCCGAACTCCCGTTCGATGGCCAGGCCACCCCTGACCGCACATTATTATTAGTGGGTCATAAGTGATGATTGAGCGGGATTATTTTTGTGTTAGTCTATACATTGTTTTTAAGGAAAATCCTACTAATTGTGTCTTTCAGGTATATTTGAGACGTCAGAAATGACTCGATATATAAGACGCAACTTCACCACACCTCAGATTTTATTTGTTTGATCTCACCCAAGACATATTCCTATTTGGATCACGACAAAACACTGTTTTACTATTTTACACAAACTCAAAGAAATATTGTTTCAGGATATTTATGTACAAATATTTCTGCATCAATTCTACAAACCATTTTATTGATTTTCTATCCTTTTTTTTTTTTTACAAAAAATATAACAGAGCCAAGTGTCCAGTCCTTTCCATTCATTTGTGAAAGTTAATTACAAGATTTTTTTCTATTATCAACAAGTTGTTTAGGGTTGAAAAAACAGAACACCAAAAAGTTAGACTGGACACAGTGAACACACTCTTTTAGCCTCACACATATCCACCTACAACCATATACACATGCACACACACATACACACTAATAAACTCTAACAGTGAGTATAAGATTTGCTCCTTGGCAGCAGATGAATGACACACACACACACTGACACTCGGACACACACTCCCTCCTCTCTTGCAGCCTTCCTACTGATCATCACACACTTGGTTGGGCCGGGAGAAAGCCAGTGTGTGTGCGTGCTTGAGTGTGTCCATATTATGACATGAGTGCTTATCTTAGCATGTGTGATTTGACGTATTATATGGCCGCTCTGTTGTCGGTGTGTGTGCGCGCGTGAATGTGTGTTTTACTCGCACTTGACTAGCCATCTATGTGAAATGAGTGCAAATGTGCCACTGAGGTGTGAATGTGTCTGTATGCTCTGCCAGTCCGTGTGTGTGTGTGTATGTGTGTGTGTGTGTGTCCTTGGTTGGTCTTACAAGTGTCGGGGCAGTAAGCTTGTCTACACTGGTGAGGGAGCGAGAGAAAGAGAAAGAAAGAGTGAGAAAGCAAGAAAGACAGAGAGCGGGGGGTCTCTGGGGGTTAATGGTGCTACATGATTACGGTCCGTTGTAGGTCAACCTGTTGTTCTCTCTCTCTTTCCCTCTCTCTCTCTCTCTCTCTCTCTCTCTCTCTCTCTCTCTCTCTCTCCCTCTGCCTTTCCCTCCATTCCTCCCTCTCCCTGGCTTGCACCTGCCTACTCCGCCCCGGCATTGTGCCGCTGTGAAAACGTTTAACCGATGCTGAATGAACCAGCCACCCCCCCTCCCTCCCTCCCTCGCCATTCCCTTCAGTGTTAGAGGACTAGCAAGGGTGGGAGTAAGGGGGAGGCAGGATATGGAGAGATAGAGAGAATGGGGCAGGGGGGGCAACAAAGGGCACATTCTCCCCTCCCCTGCATACTTTGCCCCACTTCATTCTGGCCCAGCCCAGAGCAGAGGGCTTTGTTTCCGGAACAAGGCAGAAATATGGCTGATCGCTCCGCTCTTCCAAAGTGAGCATCACAGCATGGAAAGAGGGGTGGAGGAGAGGAGAGGAGACGAGAGGAGGGGAGAGGAGGGGAGACAGGAGGAGAGGAGAGGAGAGGAGAGGACAGGAAAGGAGACCGGAGGAGAGGAGACAGGAGGAGAGGAGGGAAAGGGAGAGGAGAGGAATGGGAAGGACAGGACAGGAGAGAAGAGGAGATGAGAGAACAGCAGAAGAGAGGAGAGGAGAGGAGAGGAGAGGAGAGGAGACAGGAGGAGCCGAGAGGAGACAGGAGGA
>CAKAKR010042217.1:0-10562 GCA_916700685.1 Adelosebastes latens
TCCAACCAACACAAGGCTTTCATCCTGTAGACCGCTGTTTGTTTAAGTTTCACTTTCAAGTTACAATCAGCTGTTTGTTCGTGTCCCGTGTTCACAACGTCAAGTCACATTTTCACTGTAAAAACTTAGTCATGTTAAGCCCAACCACGTTGTTTTTTCCTAAACCTATCTATAGTTTTATTCACAGTATTAAGCACACGTTTACTACGACCGAGAGGTGACGCCGAGGGTACCTGACAAAGTGTGAGTATGGGACGAGTTAGGATGAGAACGTGTTGGCTGTGCCGACCTGTTATAATTTGTTGTTTGACTCCAGTTGCTGCTTGTCTAGTGTGTATTTTATAATTTGAGATATGATAGTTATGTACCAAAGATGAGGAGAAAGCCTATAATATTGTTCAAATATTGTGGTCTCTGCCTGGAGTCTCACAATCTTTCTGGTTACTGTTAGGAGATAAATTAACTTTGGTTAATAATTGTCTTCATAACTGAATTTAAAACACTTGTATGGGAAAGCAATAAATGTATCCTACTAACTAACTAAGTATTGTGTGTGTATCACAGCCTGATATCTCTTCTTGCTGTGAGTCATAGAGCTCCATCAGTGAGCCTCTCTGTTGTTCCTTCATCACCATGAACACACACACTGCAGTTTATTCTGACTCTATCCCACACACACACACACACACCGTCCTGCTGCCGCTAACACGCACTACAGCACCATTATGGATTAATCCGTCGCTGAAAATAGTCCCCAACAAAGTCACTATTTCCTCCTGTTGTTTGTTCAAATGAGCAGCAGTTTTAGGAAATGACAGAGCCTTTTAAAAACTTAACTATATATTTGTGAGGTGTTTTTAAAGATTTCAGTCTTCAACCAACAGGCTTGGGGATCACACTTTAAATTGTGTGATAGTCTGGTTTAAACCTTGATCACAGCTATATAATCCTCAAATCCTGTAGCCTCTGCACTGCACACCATGAGGAGGCCTCTTTAAAACAAATACTTACATCACAGCACGTTACATCTCATCAATGTTCAATGCATAAGAAATCATTTTGTAAAAGTCTGACCCATCAAATGTCTCAAATATCTGTAATACTGTGTGTGTGTGTCTTTGTGTGTGTGTGTGTGTGTGTGTGTGTGTCAGCTGATGCCACTGAGAGCTGTACTATGCAAGCACCAAAACAGCTATTGGTGGCACAGCCCGTTCTCATTCAGGGTGTTAAATACCGACATGAAACTCACCGGACGTTCCATTAACTACAATGTAAACTCATCCACGGCAACAGTAAACGCTCAGAGAAAGTGCGCTGGGAGTGCGGTGATGTAGTTTAAAGAGTGAAAAGACACACACTGGGAGGGTAGGAGAGGAGGGCTGATAGTCCAACAAACACAGGGCTTTCACCCAGGAGGCTGCTGTTTGTGTCCCGTGTGACATCACAATCAGCTGCTTGTTCATGTCCTGTATTCACAATGTTCAGCGACATTTTCACTGTACTAACGTAGTAGTTTTAAGCCCAACCATGTCGTTCTTTCCTAAACCTAACTAAGTGGTTTTGATGCAGAAAACGAAGTGACGCCAAGGGGTGTTACAAAGCGGCGGTATATGACGAGTTGGGATGAGAACGTGTTGGGTAGGACTTTATGTCGACTTTCCATACAGCGATATGTTGACTCTGGATCAGCTAAAAGACCTAAACTAGCAGATCCAGGAGAGTTAAAAGCCATGTAAAGTCTGCTATGTAATCAATACGATTTTTAAATGTAAGATGCTAAGAGGGTGATGTTGGCAGAAGTCTTAGTCTCAGTAACCTGGCTGAAGAGTTCAGTACATTTCTCACATGTTAAAGCAGATGAACCAGGTGTTACGATAGTCCAGATGTTCACATGGCTGAGCAGCTCCTCAGTGTGGCCGGCTTACTGACTGCAGAATAGCGCACATCTTTCACATCACTTCTCAAAACTTATCTTTTTTAAAAACGATTTTTATTAATGCAAGCAAATCATTTTATTTCCAATATGTCTCGTCTTTTTAATGTTATTGCCTCCTGTTTTTTTTTTTTTTATATAACTTTTGGATGTGTTATTTCCATGTTAACTTGTATTGGAATTGTCAGATTTTATTTCATTGCAGTCCTGATTTTTTTTTATTCCTGATTCAACCATGTAAATAACTAAGAACTGTATCTTTGTTTTGAAAGTTTATTATTATTATTATTATTATTATTATTATTATTATTATTATTATTATTATTATTAGGGGGTGCTCGGGCCCTAAAAATTGAGCCCCTTGTTCCGGTTTCTACATGTATGAAATGGTAGGCATATGTTACATGTGGAGCCGCACAAAAAAGCCTCTTGGAGGTTTGCCCAGAACTCGACAGGAAGTCAGCCATTTTTAATTTAATGTGCGATTTTCGACCCATTTTTAGCATTTTCTAGGCCGCGTACTTTAACGAACTCCTCCTACAGATTTAATCAGATCGACTTAAATTTGGTCAGGACCATCTTAAAACCTTCAGGATGAAAAGTTATTCAAATGCTGAGTTTTCATCGAACGACCTGACCGTGGCGTGGCGGCCATTTTGCGCCATTCGCCATGAAACAGGAAGTTGTTGTAACTCCACTGCACATGGTTTGATCTGCCCCAAATTTCTCAGGCATGATGGTGGTCCAGTCCTGAGGACATGTACATGTCTGTACTGAGTCACATTCATAGCGCCCCCTACTGGCAACAGGAAATGACATGTTTTCTATTTTAATGTACTCCTCCTAGCAGATTGACCAGATCCACCTCAAATGTGATCAGAAAAGCCTTAAGACCTTGATAATGCATTATTGGGAAGACTGGGAGTTTTCGTTGAATGGCGTTGCCGTGGCAAGGCGGCCATATTGGCATGATTCGCCATGAAACAGGAAGTTGTTGTAACTTCGGCCTACTTTGTCAAATCTGCTCCAAATTTCTCAGCTATGATGGTGGTCCAGGCCTGAGGTCATTTTCATGTTGATATAGACTCATAGCCCCACCCCAAAAATGTGTGTATACATATGATGGTTCAATTGTAATATGTTTTGCTGATCCCATAATTTTTTTTAATTCAGCTGCCACGCTGTTTAATGTTTCATTTTAATTTTTCACTTTTATAATTTAAGAATCAGAACAGTAAATAAAACTATTTAGAATAATATCAAATATATCATGATATAAAAATGACTCAAGAGCCAGTTCACGTATTTTCTCATTTACCCATCGTGGTATGAAGCCATGTAGATATTTAGTTTTCACTGGGAACTGTTTTCTATCAAAACTGGTTCTCAATAAAAACTGTGTGAAAAGTTGTTTTTTCCAAATGTCACTTTTTGATGCTCTGAACACCACAAACCTGTTTCTATTCAGCGCCGCTGTGTTGGGGGGGAGCGTAGCAACACAAGTTTCAGCGGCATGGATTTCAAAGCTTCAAAGCTTCTGCAAACAGAACTGAAACTATCTGCATGGCTAGATACCACCACGGGTAAATGTGAAAGTGTGTGTGTGTGTGTTTTAATTTGGGTGGATCAGTGGTGAGTTTTTAAACTTCTATTAAAAGTAGTTTTCCATTCGTGTTCTGAGAGAGCTGTTTTTTTCTCTTTCTTCTCCTCCTGGGCCGTCAGGCAGCTCTTAGTATTCTCTTTATATACTTTACAGTACGTCTGGTCAGCAGTAGTTGAGGTTACACTTCAACAAACTCACTTTATTTGGTTTGACATGCAACTGATAACTGTAACATTGATAACTCAATGTACTTTTTATATATAAATAAAACAATTAAATTCTGAGAACTTAGAATATGTGTACACAATATGAAATGCTCCACAAAACAGAAATGGATTCTGTAATCTAGTGAGATTTGCTAGTATCAAGTGAAAAACCTGTCATTGTGGTCAGCAAAATGTCCTTTTTAAGAAGTTGAGCCACTATGAAATACTGTACTATCTGCTCTTGAAACAAGTCAAAAAGACTATGGCTGTATTCAAAAACCGTTTACTACATACTACTAATGAACGCAGTATGCAGTATGAAACCACTGAATTCATTTATTTAGCGGTATGCTAGGCCAGGCTTTAGCCTTTAAACCAGCTCTTAAAGCACTGGACAAAAAAACAAACTCGTATCACTATTACAATATTATCGAACAATACAACTTTGATTTTTTTTTGTTTATGACCAATGTTTGCTTACTTTATAAGATATTGCAGGTTTAGCTCCCCCACCCCTTAAACAATGTATTCTAACAGCTCATGGTGAAATAGACAACTAGGATCATCAATGAGGGGAAACGGGAAATATAAAACATTGATCCACAGCATTTACTCAAACTGCTTTTTCAGTTACAGCAGTGGTTCCCAAACCTTTTCTGCAGGGCCCTATATATATATATATATATATATATATACCAACACTGTTCAACTGAAGTCGGGTTTATATGTGGACACTTGAAACATTTAATTACAACGGCATCACGACGGCATCACCCGAATGTGTCGATTAGCGGAGCGAAACAGAAGCAGACTGGACGGAGAGTCCGTGCCCCCACAGCATTCAGACAGCCTCCCACTGCAGATTCACACCGTGCCAAAGTAATATCTAATGCCGTAAGAGTGTATATCGCTGCATATACGACCACACCCGATCGTAAACAATACAGAATTAAAGCATATGGTCAAAGTGCGTGAGCCTTCACGTGTGAATTTTAGTGTGTTGTGCCTGCCCTGTATAAACTAGCATAAGCAGCAGTTGATGATTTACCAACAGCCTTCAGGTGGAACGTTACATTTACATTACAGACATTTGTGATTTTATTTTTATAATTTATTTTTTCTTATTGACAATATGTCAGTATTTGAGTGCCTTAACTGTTATAGTAAGAATTATGACCAATGAGCCACTGTTGAATGAGTGGGAGATAAAGACGTATATATAGTATAGTTCTGGTTGATCTTATGCTTCAATTTATGTTGATGGCCTTAGTCTATAATAACATCATATATATATATATATATATTTGAAAATCTGATTACTTTTGATGAATTTAAAACATTAATGAAAGACCTAGAAGCAGAGTCAATCGGGAGCTGTCTGTGTTTCTGAATATTTTCACTTTAACGTTGGCTTCAAACACTTGATTTTAATGTGTTTTGTATGATATTATGCCATGTATTTATTTTTCATTTGTTTTATGTTGTGGCGTCTGAAACTTTAATGTATGTTTAAATGCTGCTGTTTTGGCCAGGTTTCTCTTGCAAAAGAGATTCTTAATCTCAATGAGTACTACCTGGTTAAATAAAGGAAAAAAAAAAAAAAGATATAAATATATATATATTTATATGAAACTAACAAAGCTGCATTTTTTGTTTGCACTAATTACTGTAGAAGACCTATTCTTTCAATTAAAATTTGACAATGAAGAAGTGTTTATGCTCCTTATGTGAGCCATACTTTTGTTAAGGCATACATTTGTTAACTTATTTTTGCCAAATAAATGAAAAGCACGTTGAAATCAGAACATGACCTCCTCGCTGTAACATAAATGTACCAAACCGAACCCAAAACCGTGATATGAACCGAACCGTGAATTTTGTAAACCGTTCCACCCCTAATATATATATATATATATATATATATGTATACAATTTTTTTAGTGAAGTGACAATGACATGATCCCTTAGCAGCTTCCCATCCATGAACGCTGACATTGTTTCTGGAGCAGGAGCCACCATCGGGGACTTTTAGGACTCGAAAACAGACAAAGTGTTCAATTTATGATATTCTCTTATTTTTCATCAGCCTTGAGGTGGATTTCAATGCAGACACATTCCTTGTATCTAATTATAAATTACCATTTGTATGGCCCTGCTCTGTTCAAGTGTCCTTTTAGTGTAATGTAGTATCAACGATGATTCAGTTCTCCCAAGTGTTGAACCGTCCATGTTCTATGATAACGCTGTCACAGTGAGTCAATAACGCCTTAAGTGTCCCACTCGTAGCAGCTGTTAAGGTTCCACAACTGCTGTTCCAAGGGTGTGTTACTGTGTGTTCAAACGGAAACACGGCATTTAACAAACAGAACTGCATTGGTGGGAGCATGTTATTTTAGGAAATGGTGGGATAATGAAATGTGATCCATGAGGGCCAGATTCAGTCAAGTTACAACCTCCGGTGCTGAGAAGTGAGCGTGGAAGTGCAGTACACCCCCATGTTAAAATGACCAACTTTAGACCCCCATCTTGAAATGACCAACTTTAGACCCCCATATTACAATATCTATATATATTTACACACTGACTCCGAAACTTTTGTCCGCCATTGAAGTTTTGGGAACAGGTTCTGTTTTCTGCGTTTTTTCCACATCCGTCAAAAAGCAAAAGAGGGTTGTTTGAACACTCAGAGCCACCGTCCGTGCAATCGTCATCATCCAAAATGGAATGATTAACTGATTTACTTCATCTCCCAGCACAAAGCACTTTACGATAAAGAAATAAAAGAATACAGAGATGGTGAATTTAAAGACAGATTGTGGCAGGTGATGGCAGAACAGCTTGGAATCGGGGGATGGTCGCAAAACAAAGTATGTAGGAAAGATTAGACAGCAGTGATTGAGCTCTAGTCAGCTAAACGAGAGTTTATTGCTAATGTCGTTCATTCATTAGCCCTATTTGGGATTACTGCCATCCATTGCACCTACGTAATTCATTCAGTTTTCTCTCGTACTGTGAATGCGAAAAACTTATCGGACTCAGTGTGCAAAGTCTCTCTGCGTAACGTTTTTTATCGGATGACAAATTAAAAAGACACCTACGAAAAATGCGGACTTGATGTGCAAAGACCTTTAGGCTGACAGGATGGCGACGGCTGGAGCCGCCCACCATGAGCTTCACAACGGCTCTTCAGAAACCTACGGTGATGTCATGGACACTACGTCCATATTTTATACATTTCATGGTTTACGTATGATAACAGATCATAGTATGATAACAGATCATGAGTTTGAAGTATCAGATGTCAAAACACTGCACAGAGGTTTATAATACTGTGGACAGGATTTTACATCTAATTGTCTGGTAGACAGTAGGGTTACGGCGTTTATGTCACAAGGTCATCTCGCTGCATATGCACAAATTAGTAATTCATGCTCTCAATATTTCTACATTTGACTGGGTTGATAAACTTCTTTCACTGCAGACAATTTGACTTACCCTAGCAGGCAAAGCACAGATTTAATTAACATAAATGGTGAGCTAGCAAGTCATGTCAGTGAGCCTGCATACACTATACCAGGGCACTGGTACAAGAACACCTAAAGGGAATGCAGCAAAGAGTAAAGTCATCAGTGACAAGTCCAAATGTGTGCTGTGGGAAAGGTCTCTAGTCTAACAAGTTTATGGCGAAGACGAGCTGCAGATTGAGGTTTCCCTGTTGAACCGGGCCGAGAGGCCTCTGACAGTCGAAATAAATTCAACACCAAAAGAGACAGAATACCCGGACAACATGAGAACTAACAACAATAAAACAATAAACGTACTTTGTAGTTCCAAATGATTTAGAAATACTACGGAGCTTTTATTAGCATATACTAGTGTACGCTAACATTTAAAGCAAAAAGGCAGAACATGTTTTTCAGCTTGACCTATGATAGAAGGTCACACGTTGAGTTGATTTATCAAACAGCTCTAGTTAACACGGTGAACACCACACTTCCTAAATTGTTGCTAAATATATCATACGGAACTGAACAATACAGTGTGTGAATCAAACTCATATTATATTTAGATGTTATTATAACTCTTCAGGTGATTTTACGACCAAACAAGACATTGGTCAGTAGAACTGGGAGCCACAGACGAGAACAAATTTAACTACATAATAAAATCTAAAGTCAACTCTAGCAGCAACAGTCCTCAGGCTAGTGTCAGGCTAGCATTAGGCTAGCGTTAGGCAAGCGTTAGGCTAGAGTTAGGCAAGCGTTAGGCTAGAGTTAGGCTAGCGTTAGGCTATTGTTAGGCTAGTATTAGGCTAGTGTCGACACTAACAACTGGCCATTCATCTGGAATTTAGCACAAGCTGGAGACTAGGCAACCCACATTAAAGCTGCTGTTGTGTCGAGACATTTAGACTATCTGGAGAAGATCTTGGTCCAAAATTGAAAGGTTTTTGTTGTAGTGGTAGCCTACTGCTGGTAGTTTTACGCTTTAATACTGTACGACTTTTCCGTTTTAGTGGGTTAAGGCTGACATTATACCAAACTAGTTTATTTAAGTGTACATTTTCCAATATTCTACGTCCCCAAAAAATTGTGCACTTACCAGCAGTCATGAGTAAAAGAGTTAAGATGTTCACAACAGTCCTGAGATCCATCACAGTAACAGTGAACGAATGAACGACAAGAAGAGGAAGAAGACAGACAGAAAGACAGGCAGACAGGCATGGAGGCGGAGGAGGAGGAGGAAGAGAACAGATGACACAAATCAGATCAAGATGCAAACAACAGAAAAACAGATGAGAAAGGAAATGGGTGAAGAGGTGTGTGTATCTCTCTCTCTCTCTCTCTCTCTCTCTCTCTCTCTCTCTCTCTCTCCATACAGTGAATCACTTCATCCCCGGCCTGCTGCTGCTGCTTGTGCAAAAGTGCAGATTTCCTCTCTTCAAAGCGAGCTTGCAGAAGCGAGGCAGAGAGGGGTGGGGAAAATCAGAAATGATGATAAGAAGGGAGGAAGGAGGCAGAGGTAGGAGGAGGTGAAGGGAAGACTTACGTGACTCTCAACTAAATTTACTTTTTTCAACATGCTCTAACTCTGCTGAGTGACACAAGCACATCGATGCTGAGGGATGACTTACAACATGCATGATGGACTCAAAAAACTGTGTTAATGATTTAGCAAATGAAATAATCTCACTGAATAATCAATGCAATCCTGCAAATTACACCATACCAAACTCCTAAATGTTCTTTTACACACTTCCTACATGTTAAGAAACATGCTCCCAGTCCTAATATTGTCTATCAATATTTTTTGCAGGGTTAAAGATAGTATCAGAAAGTATTTTTTCTTGCAATAATTGGATTATAGTTTGGTTATATATTCCTCAATTTAAACTATGTGGTAAAGGTTGCGGTGAAATTCTTATAATATAAACCAGGATTCAAAAGAGCATTTGTGCATTGTCAAGTTTGTTAAAAATGTTTGTTTTTCATTTTTCTGATATGGACTCCAGATTTATGTTATCTTAATTGAGATACGTTAACAGTATGAAAACATTGTTAAAACTAATATTATATATTTCATGACTTATTTTTTCTGTAAAGAATAATGCAAATATGTGGATATTTGATTTTGGGTATAAGAATAATGTATGCATGGTCGGATGCTGTGTATTGTATATATGTATATATATCTATATATATGTATATATATGTATATATATATGTGTATGTGGTATGCAGTGTGCGCATGTAGTGCAATATGCAATGTATATATATATACAGTATATATGTATGTATGTGTGTGTGTGTATGTATGTATTGCATGTTGTATTGCATGTGCATATTGTATATTATAAATTGTATATTATAAATAATAATATGCGCATATAAGAAAAGATAACAACTAGTCAATATGATTAAGTTAAATATGTAAGTAATGAATTGGTATTGTGATTAAGTTATATTATAAGTAATGAATTAGTATTCTGGATTGATAACAAATTTATATTTTGATAAGGATAATTATATCAGTAATTAATTTATATTTCTGTATGACAGAGATAAAAGGTAATAATTATAGTTAGACAAATTTAGGAAAATTATATTCGAGTATATGTATGGCTCAATAAGGAAGCTGGTTAATTATTAATGAATGACTGATGGAGAAGGGGGCTGTCCACTTGTTGGTATGATCATTCTCTTTTTCTTTATTTTTTATTTTATTTTTTTGTATTCTACATATTCAAAATACATTTTAAAAAAAAAAAAAAAAAATTGTGGATACTCTCCCTGTGTTGTATTTTCTACAATTTGAATTCTATGTATCCATGATTGAGATTCAGTTGGGTCTTTTGTGGCCAGCTGTGGCTGTTTGTGTGTATGTTGTTGTCAGGTATGAATGATTGATGTGTTGTGTCACGGGTGAGTGTTGTTCAGAAAAACAAAAAAATAACTTTCCCTGTATAGTGGCTGTTCTATTTATTATTGACAATTAATAAAAAGACCTTTGAAAGAGAAAGAGAAAGAAAACTATTATTATATTCTAATTTATTTTTAAGAATCTATGCAGACAAATTTTCTGAAAGTGCATCTATAATGTGTCATATAGCATAAGATGATGTTTTAATTCAGTTTCATAAAAAAAAGTGAACCAGTCCCACATACACACTTCACTGTGGAGAAAAACAAGAACCACAGAGAAATCACCATTTTATACTAAATCAGAGAAATTACAATACTTTTAATGTACAACACTATAGTGACATCTGACAGAGCTGTAATGGGAAAAGCTGAAGAATATAACCTTATTTTTTTGTATA
>CAKAKR010042220.1:0-39963 GCA_916700685.1 Adelosebastes latens
GAGTAGGTCAAAAGAGTAAGAGGATATGCATGTGGACAAAATGTCCACTACAGAGAACACATGTCAATGGGCTGGGTCTCAGGAGGATATATCTATTTTTTGTATATAATATGTTTTTCCTGTATCTATACTGGCTTATTTTATATTAATATGAGGTTTGTTAAGTTTCTTTGTACCGAGAATGTTATTATTGGGGACGCTTGTGAATGTTTGTTCTGTTGTTTCAAAATGAACAAAAAAACAATAAATATAATATTGAAAAAAAAAAATATTGGTTACAGAAAAAACTGCCGTTGCTATGGGATGCATTTTGTTGTTTTGTTCACCGTTGTTACATCCCAACAAAAAATGCATGACCTCAAAGTAAATCAACACTAAAGTTTTGTATTTATTTAGATCAGTAGACCACATACACACCAAAAAACTGACAAGAACTGCACTTTACTGTACACCAACTGTCTATCAGTACTACTCAAGTGTAATTCATACTGTGCAATATCATTTTCCACTTCTGCAATTTTGTTAATAGTCTGTTTATTGTCAATACTGTATATACTGCTCCTTTTTTTAAATACTTCCTTCTATTATAATGGTTCATATTTTGTTACACTTTGTTTAGCTCTTTTTTTACTGTGTTAGCTGATGCATCTTGTTTTTTTGCACTATCCCCTTTGCTGCTGTACACTGCAAATTTCCCCACTGCGGGACTAATAAAGGAATATCTTATCTTATCTTATCTTATCTTATCTTATCTTAAGCGAGGAAACAATCAATGAAATCTTGAGAGTGTCTAATTTACTAGGAGTACCTGAATGTAACAAAGGACCGCCTGTTTTTGACAGGCCAGTGTCTGTGTGGTGTCAGAGGTGTTCCCACATCTTAACATCTGGCCTGCATAGTTTTGTAATTTCTTTCAGTATGAGATCATTTTAAATGGGGATAAACAAACAAACAGCATGTTTTCTCTATAAAAGAATATCTTCACTTCCACTCCTCGTGGAAGAATATGTTTGCAACCCATTGACAGGCTTGTGAAAGGACATAACAAATTGTAACCCTGCCAATTACATTTATGACCATCAGGTCAGTGGACGGGGGGGCTCACAAAGGATGGCTTCAGTGAATCAATTGGGTGGGTGTTAATTTATGTGTGGCTGATTAAATAGAGAAGGGCTCTTTTGCTTTGCACAACCCCCTCTCTCTCTCTGCCCTCATACAGGCTGTGAAGAAAGCAATATGCTGGACGACTTCACTGATAGAGTTAATACAATGTGAAAATGCAGCTCTTATTGTCAATATATACAGAAGTCTTATAGCATTAACTTGCTCAGTACAATGTGCAGCTGTATTGCCTTAAATTGTGCTGTCCTAATGATTCCAAATAAGGCAACGATTTTAAAATCAAAGAAATATTGTTTGTGTAGCCCATATTAATCTGATTTAGCTGCACAATGCTGCTGAGTTTTAATATCTAATAAACCAACGTCGCCATCTGCTGGTGATAAAGAGCAACATCACTTTTAAATCTATAGAGAGGGGTGACAATGTAATTCCATTTATCTGATAATATATTTGGCAAATTGTCGGTATTGTCAAAACTTATTGTCAAAAAAGTACAGTGCAAGGCTATTTATTATTGAGAGATCATAAAACTCTATATTACTTATGAGCATAATATTGTTGTAAAACTTCATAATAAGATCACAGTGGAAATTATCAGAATCAGTTTTATTTGCCAAGTACATACATGCAAGGAATCTGACTCCGGTTCTTATGCATTTCTCTATATGTATATTCTCTATATATTTAACAGCTAGGGACAAGGACAAAAAAGCTGGACAATAAAGGAAAAGAATAGACAGGACTGTTATGTACACAAGTATGTGAAAAAGGAGTATATATAAATATTTTATAAATATATATAAAAACCACCAATGGCCAACAGTAAAGAAATAAAATTAAAAAAACGTCTATATACTTTATTACAATCATCACATACATACACATGATATTTGACATCTGCATTTAACCCATCATAAGCATTTGGAGCAGTGGTCTGCTGTGAAACATGTCTATATACTGTAAGTACAGTGAGTAAGATTTATAATTGACTGTGACAGATGATATGTACATATTTTAAATATATATATATATATATATGGTTACGGTCACTATATGACCCACATATGGTGGTTTAAGGTTTAAGACGGGTTAAACCTGTGTTGTCTGGAATAGTTGTGTCCTCAGAGGCTGCAGTTTAAACAGCATCTGTGGTTTAGTCTAACCCCCAGTTGCTGCGTCCTTTAGAGATCACCTAACAGCCACTAGATGTCCCTGTATCTGAAGCTCAACTTGAACCAGCTGTGGAAGTGCTCTATACGGCTTTTAGGTTCAGTACAATGGGAGATTTCTGCTGAATAAATCCTTTATTAATCTAATTGTGTGTGATCTTTATATTTAGTTGATTATTGATACAGCAGCAGACTGTAAATAGACAGAATTAATGTTGTAGGGACAAAATGTTCTATGATATCGCACTTACATTTAATGTAAATTAGTGTATAAACTCATGAAACCCTGAGGAAGTACACCATAAATGATAAAACATGCAGTGCATATACTGCTCCAGTGGTATTTCTAAGTTATTTCTTTGAGTAGTGATCTGGTGATTTGATATAGTTAGTCACACCAGTTTTAGTTTGTAGTGTAGAGGTTTGAAAATAAATTGTATACTGGAAAAGCTACACCTGAAATTCCTGAAGTAGGCCTATTATATTATATATTACTACAATTATTTGGCCTATGTGTTACAGTAAAAAAAGGGAATTAGCTTCTGAGGGACATTGCTAGAAAGTCAAGACAAAACCATGTTGGAGTTTGTATATTTATTTAGTCCAAACATCATGACACTGCTAAAGTTACAGAAACCTACATAAAGGTCATATTTACAAACATTTGAAGTTGAATAATGTTGAATAATGTTGAATATTCAACAGCAAAGCTGCTTTATAAATGGATCAATCACATTATTTGATGTATGCATTATGCTTGTTCTAAAAACACTTTTGAAAAATCACTGACAAAATAGCTTTCTCAAGTAAAATATTACTTTCTCAAAAATTCTAAGATTATGTACAACATTAGGCATCTGTGTGTAATCCAATGTAACAACGGTTTATAAACAGGACAAAAATAAATCTGGGAGAGCGAAGAAGCTGGTGTGGCTGGCAGGACTTTGAGAAGTTGAAGGGATCACCATATAACAGTTTTAAGGGAATCTAGACTGTTACTTTGAAGTAACGGACCAATGTGGATCTAGTATCAATTCAGGATCTGACTATTAAACTGACTTTATTTCTAAAAAGGAGCTGTTCACTAAGAACTATGAGATTGTTTAATGGAAGCAAATGCAACAAAGCAGAAAATATTTAGGAATTTAACCTGATCCAATGATATTCGGTGGTAATCTACCTCCAAACTATTGAAAATCCTTCCCTGTTAAAGTACAAACTGACATCCAACAAATCAACAAGGCCACTGCATTAAAAACAAGCTTAATATAACATCACATTTCATCATTGAAGACGTTCTGCCTTCTATGTACATCACCCTTACAAAATCCATCCATATATGGACGAAAATAAAAACAGATCCCCTCCAGCATTCAAACTTAGTCAACGGACATTATTTCCTCTCTCATCAATCTGAGTTTGTTCAGTATGCGACACCGCTCCGGCGACCAGTGTCATTCACTACTAGGGCGGGGGTCAAAGGTGAGGACGGCGGGGTCAAATGGGCCTGGTGGTGCTGTTGTAGACCAGACGCTCTCTGTCCTCCAAGGTGACCGGGGTGTTGTTGGCGGGCACACGGTGGTGTTGAGAAGACTTCTTCTTTCCCTTCATGAAGCAGTACGCCAGGATGCCTAGTAGGATGAGGATAGCTACACCCAGCAAGGCAGCTATCGCTATAATGCCTATTAAATGAATTAAAGTTTATTTTAAAAACAGTTATTTAAAGACAATGCATGCAAGGCTGCAAAGCTGAAGAAGCAGGTCACAAAATCAAATGCTGATCTCGGCGACTCAGTGAACTGGAAATGTGTGCTGGAGGAGACTAGACATTTGACAACATTACTGAACAGCAATAAACAGGAAGTCAAAGCTGATGGAGCTGCGTCCTAGTCTAGACTAGATTTATGGTGCCTTCAAATGAAACTGGTGAGCTTGTGTTTACATCATGGGAAGTCGTGTATACTATATTCTTGGGCGTTTAAGTCGGGAGAACATTGCTGCTAAGCAACGGCAATATTAACATTACTGTCGGGGTCTAGAAGCCACAGAGGCTAACAATGTAGCAAGCTAGCTACAGTAGCAGGTAACATAATGCAGGAAATGCAAAGGCATAATGACAGAGGAAAAAGATTAGGTATCTTGGATAATAAACATTTTCCTCAGACATTATATAATTACGAAGAATTACAATATACGACTAAAATAGTCGTAGACAACGTCAACAAACACGTCACAAGAAACTTCAGAAACGTTCCACTTACAAGGGGATGAATACCACATGGGGGGGGAGGGGGGTTATGGGCTCTTCTCGTGAACACAGTAAACACGACCCTATTTGAAGGCACCATTAAAAAAAATGAAGGGTAACATACCTGTTCGGCTTTGAGATATTTGGCGTTCATTCTCTCCCTGTCTTGCAAATACATCCGTTTCTGAAATAAAGAAAAAGACAGGATATGGTTTTAGGCATTTTACGTATACAAAATATGAAATTGAACAGAAACCTGCACTCTGCTATGAGGGGAAATTAAACCTGCAATTACACATTTTTTTTGGCCACTTGAGAGCAGCAGAAACAAGCTGGGAACACCGATATCACTTTTCAAGGAGTACTCAAACGATTTAGCATTATTCTGCCAAACAATGTCAAACTCACAGTGGACGGTTGAAATTATATACATATGTATGAAAATCAATGCAGCAGAGCCAGAGATGTAGTCATTTATTCCTTTTTTGAATTATTTTATTCTTCTTCCTCGTCAAAACCTGGCTCCTTCTTTACCCACAATGCAACGTGACCGCCGACAGTTCGTTCAGAGATTCAGGTGTGTTTTCTGGCTCTTTAGCAGCTAAATGCTCCATAGTCAGTGTATTACCTACAGTAGATGACGGTCGGCACGCCCCTAGCTTGTATTGCAAAGTAACACAGTGCTGTTAAAGGGGACAGCAGAAAAACTTATTCTAGCAACCTAAAAGAAAGGCTCACCTAAAAAAAATGTATATCCGTTTAAGTGTAGACTATATTTAGAATATTTTCACCACTTTATTTTGCCATCAGACAGCCGTTTCCTTCTCCTTTCCAATGAGGAACTGAAAGTGAATCTTATCTATGCTCTCTCCAAAGCCAAATGACAAAAAATAGTATAGATACGTTTTGCTTTCAGTTCAGTCTGCCGTCGGATAATATTCTAAATATAGTTTACACTCAAACGGATATCAGTTTTTTAGGTGAGCCTTTCTTTAGGTGGCTAAAATACATTTTTCTTCCTTCCCCGTCCACAGCACTGTATTGTTTTGCTCCGGTGTCGGTACTCCTGTCTGTTTCTCCAAGCTCGGGGCGTGCCGACCGTCATCTACTGTAGGTAATACACTGACTATGGATAAGTACCTGTGAATAAGTAGCCCCACTTCAAAACACCCAAACTATCCTTTTAAAAAAGGTATAATATGCAACAATTTCCTAAAAAACAATATATAGACTGATACTAAAATATTCCCTCTCAATCGTCACTTATGCCCCATTAGAAATGTGTGGCGGTCTCTGTTTCTGCAGAGACCCTGCAGCCTTCTGCCTGTATTTTCTTGTTTCTTCTTATTTTGATTTACTTTCGGTCCCCATGTGGGGGTATAATCCCCAGCCAATAACAGCGCGCAGGGTGGGCAGCACATTCAGGTGGTCAAATATCACCACTTTGTTACGCCCCTCGGCTTCTGATACCAAGGCACAAGCATTAGGCTATACATCGATGGGCACAAGTCCCCCTTTAGATACTTTGCGGCCGTATTTTACAGATGCGAACGGGTTTGTTACATTGCTGTGAGTTCCCCTGTTCCTCTGTCTCTCCTCTGCTGTGTGCAGTGGCTGCTGTGTGCTGCTATCGGTGTGTTAGTTTGACCGAGGCACACACACCAGGCAGAGAGGACAGTCTGCCTTTCGGCACCTTCCCGTAGGGTTGTGTGGAGGTGTGCAGAGTATGTTATGTGTTTATTTGTGTTGTAGAACGTAACCGCCGTGAAACAATCAGAAAATGTTTTATTTCTCTGATTCACAGCTTTGTTCTCACCGACAGCGCTCTCTCTCTCCGTTCACTCTCTAGCTCGCTTGACCATCGCTGCTCTCTCTCTCCCTCTCGCTACTTGAGCCGAGGAGGAGGGGCCAACTTTGAATGCGGTGTGTGACGGAAGACTTTGGCCAATCACTGGTCATTTCAGAGAGAGAGCCTTCCTATTGAGCGCTCCTATTGGCTGTGCTCTGGCTGGTGGGCGGTGCTTGGTATTTCCTTAACTGGTCTAAACATGGCTGCCGGGTCACAAACTTTCTAATTTTACAGCTAAACAGTACACTACAAGATGTTTTTGAAAACATTTGAGAGAAATAGGCATTACAGTAACAGAATATTGATTCATATTTGATCAGCGCTGCCTAGTTTGACCGTTTGATCGGAGTTTGCGAGTGATTGACAGCTGCTCAGCGACGGCAGGCTCTAGCTCGGCTCTGATTGGTTGTTTTCCTCCGGTCTGTGAAATCTTGCAGATGCCATTAGGAGCACCGGAGGACATAGAGGCTCATGATTTTTTTTCAGACTACCTGTCTCATGCACTACTGTCAGGATAAAGTGACCGTTTTATAAAAATACGTTTTTTAATCATATTTTCTCCATTTCTATCCATTACTGCTTTAATAGTAATTTTATGTCTGCTTGGGACATTAACAAAAAAGCAGAACTTCCTGATAAATTAAAAAAAATTCAACCTAAACAAAATCACTGCATCAACAAAAAAATAAAATACCATAAAAATGCATGTGTGGAAAATGGACTGGTTGGAGAATGAGTGTGGGGGGAACAGATACCATCTTCATATGCGTCATATGAGACCTCTCACCAGTGTGTCTCTGTGAAAGATGTCTGGGATGTTTGGTATTCTATGATTTTGTACAATGTATATCTTAGTAGTGGGAATAGGATGTTAATTTACCAGGAGAAAATGCAGATTTAACATAATAACAACTCACCGGTTACCCCATGGCAAACTCTTATACAGGACTGATGAGTGTCAAATTTGTTATCATTTCCTAGGCAGCCGCCGTAGTTGAAGGGGAAGCAGTCCTGTTGGATGGGGTCATAGTAATACTTGGTGTGACTGTCCCTGCAGTTCCCTGTGTCAGGAAACTCTGTGCAGCGCACTGTGAACGACAGTAAATGAGCAGGTGAGGTGAGATTGTAGGTAGTAGATTATTAACAGATGGCAAGAGCACGTTTTACAATTACAACACCTTCTAAGTGACAAAAACCATCATGCCCAAAAAGTTTGGAAAGCACATATCAACAACAAAAGAATAAAAGTTCAAATCACCTTTTTGTTCATCCACTGGAATCTGAGTCAGAATACGAAAGTTGTTGTTCACTAATAAACACACAGGACACAATTCAAGTTAGTCTTTCATGGAAACATTTTATCATTGCTGCATCTATATTTCCATGAGCCTGTATGAAAATGAAGCCTAGTTTGCATAGTCACTGCTCACAGTCGTCGCACTTCTGCTCATCTGAGCCGTCGCTGCATTGTGGTATCGTGTCGCACTCCAGACCCGGATCCAAACAACAGCCGTTCTCACAGGTGAATTCCTCCGTTGTACACGGAGTGCCGCATTTTTCTCCTGTGGCACACAAACACAGAGGGAATTGTCACTTGTAATATCAACTGTTTAAATGGAGTAGAGGAAATTGCGTCAGAAGGTAAAATACACCTACCTTTAGACGAGGGAACTGGCAAACCTCTACCAGATTTAATACTTTTTTCTGAAAGAAAAACAACAAAATTCAATTAAAATTCTATCACTTGTTAAAAATGATATGTTTACCAGGCAAACGTAATGTTTACCAGGCACGTAGTAGAGACTCTAGGAAGTTACTGGCCCAGCAAAGAGGTAGTCCGGTACATAACCCCCCATAAAACTAAAATGTGTTGTTGTTACACTTCAGTTTTTTTTGACAGATTAAACAAACAAGAACAACATGAGTATAACATGTTCATTAGCGAGTTTTAGAGGCGCTGGTGGGCAGATTGGAACTTCCAGTCTTTATGCTAAACTAAGCTAACATGAGAGTGGTATAGATCTTTTCATCTAACTCTCAGCAAGAAAGCAAATAAGAGTATTTCCAAAAATGTCAAACTATTCCTTTAACTACTGTAGGGCTGTAACTAACGATTATATTCACTGTCGGATTAATTTGTCGATTATTTTCTCAATTATTCGATTAGTCGTTTGGTTTATAAAATGTCAGAAAATGGTGAATAATGTCAATCAGTGTTTCCCAAAGCCCAAGATGACGTCCTCAAATGTTTTGTTTTGTCCACAACTCAAAGATATTCAGTTTACTGTCATAAAAGAGTAAAGAAACCAGAACATATTCACATTTAAGAAGCTGGAATCAGAGAATTTGTACTTTTTTTTTTTTTTTTAAATGACTCAAAACGAATTAAGCGATTATCAAAATAGTTGCTGATTAATTTAATAGTTGACAACTAATCAATTAATTGTTGCAGCTCTAAACTACAGGTAATTTTTATTGTTGCCATTCCACTGGCCACTTTTAGGTTTTCTCTGAATAATCGTGTTAGATAATTGCTGACGATATTAATGCCACCATGAGCAGGATAGTAGTAGTAGTAGTAGTAGTATCGAAAAGACACCGTGGAAGGCGGCAATGAATACTGCTGCTATCCCACTGAGATCATTCTGAAAGCAACACATAGCCCACGCCAATATTCACCATGTCATTTTTCAACAGAAAAAAAGACATATGCAACCAGAAAAGGTGTGGTGACATAAAAACATGACACCATAGAAAATTCAAGAATAAAAGTTAATAGCACAAATACCTGAACCTAAGCAGGCGTTGCTGCACTCATCCCTGGAGAGATAGTTGTTGAGGTTCCCCCTGCAGCCCCCAAAGGTGAACTCCTCACACTTCTCCGAGGCACCGTTGTAATGCCAGCGAGGGAACGCACTGCGACAAGGTCCAACCTTCTTTGGAGCCATACAGTGGTCTGGTGGGATAATGAAATAACAAGGCAAAAGTGAGCATGGCTCACAAACCCCGCTCACTGCTTGACCCCTACTAAAGTGGGGCCAAAGGTTTTGCCCTTTTGGAACACATGGAATTAGTCCATTGAGCACAATCTAGCTTGTTATTAGCTCACCTTCCTCAGGATAAAGTCACTAGAAGACAAATATGGTCTGTCTTGTTAATGCTCTCAAGGGTTTTAACCACTTCATTACTTGCTTGTATTTAAACACCTGGATCTGTGTCCACGGTGCCGGGTGATAGTGTCTGATATTTCATTCATTGTCCATGATTTGGGAACTTGCCATCCAAGTTTGTTTATTTCAAGTATGTGATGAATCCAACACGGTGCCAAGTCATTAGCTGTAGATGATTCAAGATCTCCCCAAGCATACATGCAAAAATCACAGTTTTTGGCAAAAACCTAAAAACTTTTGTGCACCCTGGACTTCTAACACACAAAAGGCACAACTATACCACTCTGTCAACCATCATACCAAATTTGAAGTTCCTAAGTTAGATAGTTTCCGGGTTCTGCTTCGGAAACGAAAGTGTGACACGCAAACGAGCAGAAGGACACGCAGAACGCTATATACCCCTGACTACGTTGTCACGGGGGTATAATTAAGGATTAGGTTTGATTCACACTTAATAATAGTCGTTTGACTTATAGGAAGTAAAAATTGCTTCAACCACTGTGAGAAGTCTAAGTTTGAGAGTGAATGATTTCATTTTTCCCCACACCGTGATGTCATGTACGTGGTTTAGTTAGCAGGGCAACAACTACGGTTCAGTGAAGTAAGAAATATCCCTCTCATCAAGGCTTACTGGTGGTAAAATATAGTTATAAATGGACAAAGTTGTCTTATGTACTCAGCAAACTAATCAGCCCAAAGGCTTCAGAATACGGATTTAAGAGGAGACACCCCAGATGAATAGCGAAAAAGATTTAACTAATAAATATCACCATCGGACTTCCCCAGTTGATTACTTACATTAAGATAATTATTTTTTTGTGTTACAAGTTTACAGAAATGTTATGTTTAAATATGCAAATAGGGCATTATCTTATTAAATATTTTTACAGAGGGGATTTTGGAATTCTCATCACTCCGTAAATCAGAAAATACTGTCAACAGCCATAAAAAAAATAAATTTTCACCATGTCTTTAGGAATAAAATGTTCTATAAATCAGGCTAGAGATAGGGATGAAACTGGAAAATCGTAAAATTCCACACATTTTGAAGACAATACAGGTGAATATGTAAAAAAAAAGACTAATATATATAACCATGAATCTTCCCAAGATTACTACTTACAATAAGACAATTACTTTTTATATTACAAGTTTTCTGAAACATTATGTTTAAATATACAAATGCGGCATTATCTAATGCTCACTTTTGGTGAATTTAGGAGAAATCTATAGACGCAAATAGACAACATGTAGTAAAATAAACACCTAAATGTGTATTCTGGATGATTTCTTTCCAGTAGTTTGAAAGAAGACATGTTACGGAAGCAAAATGGGCCAAAATCTCAAAATTGACCACTGCATGAAAGAAAGATGTTTTTGACTGGGGTGTCTCGCCTTAACGTGTATAAGATGACTTCACAAGACATTTAACAATATAACACTTGTTTCAAATCCATAAACCAGTTTGACTAAACATTAATAGCATTGTCTCATATTTGACACCGGGTCGAGTGGGATCTGCTTTTGTAGTTTGTTCTAACTTACTTCCTACTTCTGATGTCTGGCTCAGCAGACAGACACATAATTGCACATGAAGCGGTCTGGTATAGAGAAATGAAACTCCGAAAAACAGGTGAAGTGTTGTTTCGATGGTTAGAGGAGATGCGGGTCGTCTGCATGTGGTTGATGATACATATTCTAAGAGCACGTGTACACTACAGCCATTTAAAGAAATTACATGTTGACTGCAAAATTAGACCAAGAACTGTAAGGTACACCATCATCACGTCTGACTGTCATTCACGTTGTTGCTATTCAATCCATTCATTATTGTGGTGTAAATGTGGCAGCATTGACATGGAGTCACTGCCATGCCAATGCATATTCCACTGAAGCACATTCTTCCTCACGCTATTCAGGACACGCGCTGTTAATCAGTAACGGAGACACTGAATGGTTAAAAGTCTTTTCTTGTCCTTCAGTCAATCAACCAACAAGCTGCAAATACAGCCGAGAGTTTAAAGTACTTTTCAATGCTTCAAACTCTGTAATCAATACAGAGGAGGATTACTACGATGGCGGCTGAAATCTTGTTTGTGTAACACAAGCTGAAACCAGACTGACAGGTTTCGTTGAGTCGGGGGTGGAGAGAGTGGGATGGTACCAGGGGAGCAGTAAAAAAACGACTGCACTACTACTCACTTCCGTTTTCTGAAGAAACTAAACGTGCCAAGAGAGCTTCACTGTGGCTTTTATCTGCCGTGTTTCAAGGGAAGTGACACGTAACAAAATGAGATAACATTCACCAGAATTGCTGTTCCACACCAAAGACGACTATATACCATCATTCTGGTTGTTGTTTTTTTATACAGTTTCACCCTTACAAGAGCCGAATCTGGTCTAATCTTCTTATAACGTGAGCTTTTATCTCCCTATCTTCATGCTGTTTCGTCATTCAGTTTCATAGGAATTAGGCGAGCGTGCCTCGACAGGTTTGATCACCAACCAACACGGAACATCAAACAATGTGTTGAGTTCCTCCGAAAAATAAACCCCAAAGAGAAAGAAAACTCAGCCATGAAATACCACCAGTCATACCACCTGCTCCCAAATTGAGATTTTGAGATTTAAATGCATAAATGAAAATATCACCATATCAGTAATTTAAGTAAAATGGAAATATTTATGGAATTTAACAATGTACTTTAAAAAAACTCCAAGGACCAAAGGGCATCATCCTCTCTTATGTCCCAACATTAAACAGAAGGCAGGTGACTGAATAAGCCAAATGAAATGTCAACAAACACAGCGGACACATGACTCATGTTTACCACTGAAACTCAACCATTTCTTCAGCCAAATGCAGAGAAAGTAACAAAACTACAGCAGCCAATTCTGATATTAGCTTTAATTTACATGCTGTACCTGAATAAAACAGACGTTTGCATGAATGAATGTGTTCAGATCAGACTAGATACTCACGCTCAGACTGCTCAGGAGTAAGGACCAACACGGTGACCTTGGTTGAGTCTGACTGGCCGATTGCGTCCGTGACGGTCAGCTGGAACTTGTACATCCCGGATGTCAGATTGGACACACTGATCTCGTCGTCAAAGGTGGTTTTCTACAAGGCATGGAAAGACGGTGTTTTCTTATTATCCACAAATGTGACCAGTAGACTTTCAGTTAAGTGATGGGCACAGATAAATAACACTACAGTGGACATTTAAACGGAATATCAGACACAGGATCACTAATAGTTAAAGAGTATTTTAAAATTTAGGAATGCAGTCTTTTTACTCACCTCAATGACAGCATAAGGATACCCGGTGAGCATTTGCCACTGGAAGGAAACAATCCCCGTGTCATCTTTGCTCTGTATGCCGTTCATTATCAAGGTGTCCTGAGGCTGGACCACCCGGTCCGGGCCTCCATTTGCCACCGGCGGACGGTCGGAGTCATCTGGAGAGAGAGAGAGACCATGGGATAGGTGAGCAAAACAAATAAAGATTCAAATAGAGTTGGGAGTTACACCTGAGCTGAAGAGGAAAGAGGAAACCTGAATGTGTAGCATGGGGCCATAACGACCTGGCGTGTGTGAACATGCTGAACTGAGGGTTTCTGCCCTAAAGCCTCTGGCCTCACATGTCCTCTTTACAAACTGGGTTTTCACACACAAAACATTGAAAGAAGTCATTTGATTCAATTCAAATCACTTTATTTGTCCCAGAGGGGCAATTGTAGAGGCTCGTAGAGTAGTACAATTAACAACACAAAACAGGAAATTTGGAAACATCTTAAAAGTTAAAAATAATTATACTAATATAGTACTCATACTCATACTAGTTATTTGATTTGATTGACTTAAGAGCCCAAAATGATTTATTTAACTGCTACTGTATGTCCACATAGAACCTTTGTTTTCATTAAACTTACACTTTACAGTCATTTATTTTTGTAGATGTACGCCCAAAGGAAGAATGTAATCATCATCATATGTGTATGATGAAAGAAGTTATTTGATTTGATTGACTTAAGTAAATAAGCCAAAATTATTTATTAAACTGCTACTGTATGTCCACATAAACCATCGTTTTTCATTAAACTTACACTTTACAGTCATTTCTTTTTGTAGATGTAAGCCCAAAGGAAGAATGTAATAATCATATGTGTATGATCCCTTCCATAATGTAAAACATGACAAAAGTAGCATATAACCACAGTGATAAACATAAAGGGTCCCTTATGATAATCTTATCGACGGGGGGCCTAAACTGTTACATCTCTATATGGAGATTTTTGATACCACAAAATGCAAATTATAGTGTTTTAAGAGTTTTACCTTTGGGGACATCCACTTCCAGGTAGCTCTCATAGACAGAGTCCAGGATGTAATTGGAGTATCCTTTCTTCTTGACAAAGCGACAGGCGTATTTCTTCTTGTACAGACAGTCAAAGAGAAAGCAGGAGTTGACCAAGCCCTCCTCGGCTCCTCTCTCCACGAAGGCGACATTGCACTTGGGCTCCTTGCAGCAGGCGCTCACGCAGTCCTTGTATCGGTCCAGTTTCGGTGACGAAATGAAGGTGGCTCCGTCTTTCACAGACTCGTCTGCATCGAGGATGAAGTCCTCTCTGCCCTTCTTGAACTGGTCTAAGCAGTCCTCTCCAGTCAGCTGGCCACAAGACGAGTCCAGTAGAAACACCAGGAGCAGGACCAGCTGTCCTTTAAGGAGGGAATTCATTCTTTAAAAAGATTTCCTCACAAATAAAATCCACCTGTTAAGACAGTAGAGAATAAAAATACCACTTTTTAAAAAAAGGTAACTTCTTCAAGGTGTGTTTAGGCCGAAGAAGGGTAACAAAACAGCTCTCTTCTTCTTCTCACAGCCTTCACAGCTGTGCGCAAAAGGAAATGGATCAAAACTTCCGCAAACGCTCTTCAGACGTATCCGATGATGTCTGTCCGAGTCTGAAACTCTCTCACAAGAGATTCACAGGTTTGATGTCGACAAAAACTGCAGCGATCGACGACATTGCCCAGGTGACTCACCTGAGAGATACAGGAAGTGAAATTCCACTCCTGATGCCACTCCCTGCTGGCTGTTATATGACTGCAGGGCTCCAAACAAAACAAGATTACACAGCTTTGTCATGTGTGGGAACTGTCTGAATGTAAAGCAAACACATGGAGACATTTATTATATTGTTTCATATTGTGAGAGTGGATATTGTCTTTAAAATAGAGTGAACTGCTTCCACACATTTTATATTCTTCTTGGTCTTTTCACTGACATGAATTCAGAAAATGTAGGTCACAGTATGTTGGCCTTTTGTCTCTGGTATGAACTCACATTTCTTTCATTTATGTTTTTTTCCAATATTATATTTATTGTTTTTTTTGTTCATTTTAAAAACAACAGAACAAACATTCACAAACGTCCCAAAAAATAACATTCTCGGTACAAAGAAACTTAATAAACCTAATATTAATATAAAATAAGCCAGTATAGATACAGGAAAAACATATTATATACAAAAAATAGATATATAAGTAAAAAGAATATACACAAGTAAAAGAAATACAATTTAAAACAATAAAATCAAATAAAATCTATTTATATATACATATATATACTGTATACATACATATATATGCACAAGCAGTATATACACATACAAAAACACAGATACATATAATCAATAAAAAAAAAAAATCAGTGTATTTCTTTCATTTATAACTGTGAAGCACTTAAGAACCCTGGTTTTGAAGTGCTATTTAAATTGTTTATCTAATAATCATTTTTATTTTGTCCATGTTGTTGGTGGTTTATTTTTTTATTTGTGTGCCCCATTACTGGGACAACTGTGAGCTTTTTTTTAGGGAGTGTACTGAAAGTACAGTAATTCCACAATGAGCAATAGACTCTTCTAATTTTGATTTAGTCATTACGGATTACCCTCATGACTACAGTAATCCTTTAAAGTCCTAAGGATATAGTACAAATAACTCTACAAACAGTCATACAGCTAGAGGACAATGGAAATCTTTTACCCACTATAGGTGATTAAAAACACAGTGTACAATAAGCCTACTGAATACAATGTAATCATGATGAATCTAAAAGGTGAAATAAAGTGTAAATTAAATGGATTATTTACTACAGTATTCCAGATAGAGAATTAATTTACTTTATATCATAACCCTTTTTAAAAATGTATACAAATAATATAAATTATTATATTTGTGTAAGCAAGGAGCAAAAAAATGCTTTTTAGTGCAGGGTGACAGCATAAAATACAATCACACATATAAAAAGAACAGAATAAAAAGTCATAAAGCCATCAGTCAAATACAAATCAATAGAAATACGGCACAAACAAAACAAGAATAAAAAGAAAAACAAAATGTGGTGGTAATATGAGCTGCGTCTTACAAACAAATATGTCAAGCGGTCAGACAAGAAAGCGTCTGTAAAAGTGTTTTAAGTGAAGATTTACAGCTTCCTGTGTCCTTGACTTCATCGTTCAAATCCATAAATTCATTAAATTCTTTAACCCAGAAGGTGGCAGTATGATCCCACCTACAGCTGAGGAAGCAGCTGAGGGTGAACACTTTATTATATTTCCTCAAAGCATTATAAAACATGCTTTTCTCACACACAGTATAATCATTAACACATCTTATGTCTTAAACTCACAGGACCCCCCCGATCGTCTTTTCGCAATCGTAGTGATACTGATGATTCATGCATTGCGTCATCCACTTACAGTATGTGATGAGTCATAAAGTTATCCACAACTTAAGACTGGAGGAAGCAGGAAGTGGTCGCTCAAATTGTTTCCGTGATTTAGTCTGAATCATAATTGCAGGTAAATTTAGCAAGAGGATAACTGATTTTTGGAAAAATAAAGGTAGCATCCATAAAGTCTACAGCTTCCTGCCAATGAGATGTTACATCTTCATCCAGCCGTGAAGATAAAACAGAAGAGGTCAACCTCATTTCCGGCCCCTGCTTCAACCTCTTCCACCTAGACTAACGCTTCACCTGGCCGGGTCCGAGGTGAGAAGGCCTCACACGGGTCTCTCCGGTGTACGTCCCCCTTTTTTTACACAAGCCGACGGTGCAGAACCAAGTAGCATAAGACGAGATGAATGAATTTGTTTGCCTGGAAAGGTGAGCTGCGAGAGGCACTCAATAATTCAGTGTTTGTAACAGACGGTGCATCAGTGGGTGAACGCGCGCAGCTACGGCTGATTGATGGTCCCTGCCAAAACAAAAAACTGAACCCCATTATTCATATCGTAATAGGATCCGTGGAAACTCTGCAGCTCATTGTCTCGGTTGTCTCGACTGTAATAATTTGGCACCGAGAAGTACAACTATGAATTTTTGACCTTGGGGTTTATGTGCTGCTGTTGATATTTGACTTCGCAAACATCGGATGGTTTCGAGACTTTTATTTGACATTTGACTTCTAAACAGCCATAAATAGCGCTCTCCCTGTTCATCCATTATTTACAAGCGCGTAATTGAGGATGCCAATTTGACTTCAAGGCTTATTAAACGTACACCTGATAATGCCTGTTATAAAGGGCAAGGCAGCTATCACACTAGAGGAACCCTGGCTCACCTGTCAGGGGGACCCAGCTATTGTTGGAAGTGTTTGCGGACACAAGAGCCCTACTTTAGATACTCTTACCGAGTGAATATTAGGAAAATACAGCTGATGTGTTGGTACATAGATGTTTCTGATGATAGGTATATCTACAAATCATATGATCTGGGATAAAAGAACATACATATTTCTATATTTTGTGATGTCACTAACACTTGTTGGCATATTTTCAGCCAGAGTAGTATTCCTAACTTGATTACAGTGGTTGCCCTCTCACCCTTTCTCCAGCTTTTATCGCTGCAATTGAACTATGCTCTCCCCACCTGCTATAACACAGAGAAAGAGCAAAAAGCAAGCACACACCCTTTTAAAGTGCATGCGCGCACACACACAAATGCATGCACAGACTCACGCACGGAAGCATATCTCATTACCATCCTCCTGATAGTGCAGCCAGTGGGTGTTGCAAGAGGAGGAGGGAAGGAGAGCAAGACAGTGAGCTTTAGAGAGAGAGAGAGAGAGGAGAGGACAGGCAGAGAACTGGCGTTATAGAGAGGGAGAACACGAACACTCAGCAAGATAACAGGAGATACGCGTGGGAACAGCAGCCCAGTAGACAGAGACAGAGCAGGGTGTTCACAACCAACGTGTCAAGGCTTGTGGGTCTGTCTGTCTCTGTGTGAGTGTGTGTGTGTGTGAGTGTGTGTGTGTGAGCTCGGTGGTGCGTTTCCACGGTTCTCCCGAGGCCGTGGCAGCCATGGCGTCAGAGCCCAGCACCCAGTCCAGGGTGATGTTCCAGGCGACGGACAAAACGGAGGAGCCGGCGCACCGCAAGCTGGGCAAGCTGACGGTCAAATACAACCGCAAGGACCTGCAGAGGAGGCTGGATATCGAGGAGTGGATCGATGGGCAGCTGCACCTGCTGTTTGACTGCGAGGTAGGGCAGGGCTGTCTCACACAGACACACACACACACACACACACTCAGACGCACACTGAGGACGAAGTGAGGGAAAGGAGCAAGGCAGGCACTGAGCTGCTCTGTGGTGGGCTATCCATCATGTAGGAGATATTACAGCAACATAAAAGAGGAGTGGGAGGCAAGGAGCTGCAATTTTTGGCACACAAGCTCTCATGTGTCATCAACCTGACTGCAGTATCAGCTGTTCGGCGTGCTCCCTGGTGTTCTACCATAGAGATAAGATTATTTCTCCAAGATATGATGTCTGATTTAAGTCGTTAGGAAGCATTTGCAAGCAGATTGCAACCCCGACAATGCAATACCTAGATCACTTTAAACATATGCCAGCCTACGATTAAGGTGTTCAAGTTGGTTTCTCACAGTGTGAAGTTGAATAGATTCTAGGATCAGTAACCTTAGAAGCAGAAGAACAGTATCCCTGTGATAAAGAAATAAAAAAGTATTACAAAATAAAAGCTAAGGACAGGAATAAAGAGGGTGTTTTTATTTTGAAATGCACTCTAAATTTTGTATTTGTGTCCTGCTATTATGGTGGCATCCAGGAAATGATGTCCTAATTTTAGTGTCTGTGTGTGTGTGTGTGTGTGTGTCCTGTCTCTCTGTTTGCAGACACACTCTTGTGGTCACTCAATAGCTATGCATGATAAAAACTGCATACTTAGATCACCCCTATATGGATGAAGATTAATGATGACAGTGATTAGATATTAGAGAAACTTGCTGTATGAATAAATATGCAGAAAAAAGTAGGTTTTTTTTGTTCAAAACCATTCAAGATATGCAGTTTATATTAACACAGTGCATGTGTTAGGTAAAAACAAGAGATGCAATGTGGAAATGTGTGCTCATTATTTCCATAGTGTGCCTAATTAATGGCCTCATTGCATATATGGTCATTTTTAACATGTGCAGGGGATACACGCAGCAACACAACCTTCATAACTCCACTCCTGTAGGGTGGGATACAATCCAATTATGTCAGAGGCTCCATATTGATTCGTTTGGCATTCTCGGAGGGGAAACCATGGCAACAGATGTCTCATCGCCCACATGAGGCAGCATGGCACAGTGGAATTAGGGGTGTCTGTTAAGGAGCATGAGCTTCCTCATGACGATGCAGATCAGATGACAGAACGCCGCCTTCGTTTCAATGCCGGAGACAAACTGTTTCTCGTTTAATTCTCGAACCACACAGAGGCCCCTCGGCTGCAGGTGATCACTCTGTCTGGCATCCCCTTATTACACTCCCACAGAGCCCTTTGTATATGGCGTATACTAATGATTGTAAGCATGCATCCACATTTATCTGACTGGCTGGCTGACATTGAAGTTTACAGCAAATCTACTGATAGACATCTAGCCATACTAGACTAGTAGATTATAAGGGTTAAGCCTGGTTAGTCACAGCTGCTACTATATTTCTCATCCCAATACTTGCTGTATGTGCTTTATTCCATTTACACCCCAGGCCTTCTTCCTGTGGTAATATATGATAATATTCTTGTAAAGCCGAGGGTGGAATAAATTACATTAGTGGAAACCAGGACATGTGAAAACAGATCTGAAGTCTTTCTCTTTGTACTCTTTTGATCTCGTCCCAGAAACAGACTTTTATTATTTCACGTTTGCAGTACTTGGCCTCTCATGCTCTGGTTCTAACATAATCTAATACAGGGATAAATGCACAGCACACAGAGATAGTGGATGTGCGTGTTCCCCAGCAAGCTGAATGATTGGATCTCAGTATGATTGATTGAGATGATGAAAGATAGCAAAAGAAAATGCCTTTGATTCAATCATGATAGAGCCTGACGTCATGAATTCAAGTTAACAGAAGTTCCTCCTCTATACAATTTTCCTAATAATAGTCTACGTCCTTGCTATATTAAAATGAATGCTTTACTTTCTAGTTGGGATAGATAGTTTGGATATTTGCATTAGCCACTTGTATGGAATTAGTCGTGGCTCGTCCATGTGCACTGGCCAGTGCAATGAATTTTGCATGGGCTCGGGGGAAGGTTACTCTGTTGGTTCTCGGAGTCTTCCGCGTGGAAGCATTTACCATCAGTCCCCTGTGTCACCACCTGAATTATTTAGCTGCATCTCTAATTCATACAAGTGCTGCCTTGGTCTGGAGTGGCCGCCTTCGTCTGCAAACTTCACACCTTTTTGAGAAATGATAAACTAAAAAAAAGGTGTGATAAACAGCCCTCAGATAGACGTGAACAATGTTTATGCTTGCGTGTGTGTGTATAGTAACCCAGATCAGTTTTCCCCATTGACACTAAACTACGAGGACTTTTCAGTGAATGCCTTCTTTATTTAAATTAATAGACTGCAGGACAGTAATAAAAATTTCCACAGTTCAGACTTGATGTATTGTAGACTAAGATTAATCCCATAATAATTTGTATTTAGAAATTGGCCAACTCTTATATAATTGGACAACAGGATTTGTATCTTCACACCCTGTTCTCCCTCTTTAAACTGTGCCATGACTCAGTGAAGTTAATGTATATTTTGATCCGTGCACAGCTCGTGCCTCTGGCAGGAAAAGGGAAGTGTCTGATAAGTTAAACGCGCACTGGCATCTTCTCCAAACAGTTGGATTTCCTGGGCATGGTTTCCTTTACATTATCATAGCAAACGCAGATGTTTTGTTGCAGTATTTTCCAACATCACCCTTACCAAAAATAAGTTTATTCAAGTATACTTATATATTAGTATACTTCTTTTAAACTTAAAATAAGAGAGTATACTTTCAGTTTACTTTTTATGTGCTTATCAGAGATATACTTAACAAATGTATACATAAGTATACTTGGCTCATACTGACAAGTATACAGAAAAGTCTAAGTATACTTGGCTCATACTGACAAGTATACAGAAAAGTTTAATATACTTGGCTTATAGGCCTGCTACTTGTACTTAATCTTTTGATCGAGATATACTTAGGAAAAGTATAATTAAGTATTCTTGCCTTATAGGCCTACAGAAAGGTATACTTGGCTTGTATTTATGCCTAATTCTTGATAGAGTAGCCTATTAAAGTGTGTGAGATCAGTGAATACCATTCACTTAACACTTACATGTAAAGAACATGTAGAAACTACAGGACTCTAGTTGTTAACAAAAACCTTTAAAGGAATAGTTCCACTTTTTGGAAAATACACTGATTAGCGCTCTGGTTGAGAGTTAGATGAGAAAATTGACGACTCTCATATCTGTATGTTCAATATGAAGCTACATCCAGCAGCTGGTTAGCTTAGCTTAGCATAAAGACAGGAAACAGGGGGAAACAGTACGCCTGGCTATGCTAAGTTAAGCTTAGGTAAGCTAACTGCCTGCTGGGTGTAGCTTCACATTAAGTGTACAAATATGTCCCCAAATGTAAAAATATTGCTCTCAATAGTAACAGGGTGAAAGCCTAACACGCTGATAGCTGCCTCATTACAACCACAATACTGAAGAGGAGTAAAACCAAATAAACAAGCAAACATGGAACAACACAACATATCACTGAATCACCAAATTCAAAAGCATTCGGCCTTCCACGTATTACGAATATCTACAGCAAATTTCATGATAATATGGCTTTTAGGTGTCTTGTTTCAAAAGTTGATGAGTTGGCCTAAGGGAGGACAAGTTATGAGTAAATGGATTGAGATCCTTTCGTTGGGGAGCATGAGTGTGTTCAGTAAACTTCTTGATAATAAAATATGCACTTAGTGGAGACTGTGGCCTGCTGGAGGTGATAAGAGTAAAGGTCAGTGGGTCACCACAATCACTACGGGTCATCTACTGAGGAGCTTAAATGCCCTGAGAAGGCTAGATATTATGATAACCTGCTCAACAGATTTTGTATTGGACTTTGCACTCTAAATTTTGTCCTGTGGTGGACACTCATGGTCCTCATCATCCATGAATATCCATGAATATCCTTACATGTCATGGAAACTCTGGCTTCAGTGTGGTTCCAATATACCCTGCAAAGGTCAAGGGCAATTTTTGACATAAGGGTTGCCATTGATGACGGGTCAGGGGGGTCACCAAAATCATTAGGAAATATTGGCCATGAATATCAATACTCAATTTGATGATAGTCTTGGTAATAGGTCAGAAATTTCCCTCTGATCGAAAGCGTTGCATGGGCTGACTGATCGATCAGTACCGTTATCCTTAGGGCAATTTTAGTAAATAAACAAAGTAACTGTTTCTCTGAAAAAGGACCAAATCAAACAGACAAAGAAATACAAGTAATTGTATGAATAGAATAAATAAAACCTTTTTTTTTTTTTTAAAAGGATCAAAACATTTAAATGATCATGCTGCTACTAACTGAAAGTCGTGACAGGAAAAACCAGTTCACCTCATAATAATGAGGAAACTTTACTGATTCTGAGTAACAAATTCAAACGGAGGTCATCTGATCTCAACAAAATCGAACTGCTTATCCAGACTGCATCTCTATCGCCCGTCTAAAACTGCAATCCTCCGCGAACCACTTGGATATTCATGAATTCCAATATTAGTGCCAAAACTCATTTTAGCTTCAGTCCACTGCTTTTAAACTTCAAAAAGTGCTGATGAGACATTTCTGCCCAGAGGCCTCATTAAAATGCTGTTTTCCTCTGACAATGAAGGTAACTCTCAACAAGCGGAAAATTGCGACTGAGAACAAAATGAAATACGGAAAAGTTACTGGGAGGGTCGTCGAAACTCTTCAATGTTCCTCTCATTGATATTCAGTGGCGCTCTGCATGGTCCTGCTGCCATGCGGGGGGGACAATATATATTGTCCTTTACTTACTGATTATAGCCATTTAAAGTTCCATGCAATTCATGGGAATATATTATTAATCCTTGTTCAGTGCAAATAAGTACTGTTTAGATCAACCAAAGCTAACATCTATTATAACACATTTGGTTACCCCCCAAATGTATAGTTGGATGCCAAAAAGGTAAAGAGGATATACTTAATTTGACTGCAGAAACATTATTTGAAATAACTACTCACATTCATTAGGCAGGCTGCTCTAGCATCATGTTAGCTCTGGACTACTTGCAGGGTGTAGATGGCAAGCTAAAGCTGCATGCAAGGAAAAAAGAAAACAATGGATTACTGCAAAAATCGAAACCTACACAGCATGAGCAGTGACTGTTAAACACGGCAATAATTAAAAGAAATCTGGGCCAGTTGCATAAACTTAGTTTAGTCTAGTCTAATTAAACCTTAAATCTGTTGCATAAATATTGACTGACTTAACTTGAAGTACAAAGTTAGTGCTAATTAAAAAAGTTTTGCTAATTTTAGCTATCTATTACAATTATTTTATCCATTATTTTTAGTTAATTATTACAACTGTTTATCCATTACTTTTAGATAATTATTACAACTGTTTATCCATTACTTTTAGATAATTTGAACTATCTATTACAACTATTTTATCCATTATTTTTAGCTAATTTGATCTATTTCCACTATTTATCCATTACTTTTTGCTAATTTTAGCCATCTATTTCAACTGTTTATCCATTAGGCTAATTTTTAGCTAACTATTTCAATTGTTTACCCATAATTTTTTGGATTCTTGGACCATATTCTTGAATTGTTTCTGAACATCTTTATTTGATACAATTGGATTTATGCTGTTTACCTTTTCTGTCATTTTCTCCCTACTTGTTGTTGTGACGTTGATATTGCATCCCTGTTTTTTCTCTTCTGTGAAATGTCTTATTTCACCCATAATGCATTGCGTGACAGGCTATCTAAGTCAGACTTACATTAGTCACACATAGGGAAGCTTTATGGAACAGGTAAATTTAAGTGTTTATAGTAAGTCTGACTTCAATATTACTTATATACTTAGACTATACCAGACTATTTAATTTACACCAAACAGTATTTGGCCTAACCAATTGCAGGACAACACAAACAGCCACAGTCTAACACAGCAGAACTGGTAAAGCAAAGCCCACACAGCACATAAATGTACAGCATGGACTTTAAAAAATAATAAAAATGTGTCCTGCAGACATCAGCAGAATCACACGGGGTCCAAACTGGCAGCATGTATCAATTAGAGGGGGGCACAGGGGATTGTGAAGGTGGGCCCATCTATTCCACCACTCAGCACTTCCACATTGATTAGCTCTCTCCTCATCCAGAAAGCTGTGCGAGCCCCATCCACACCAGCCATGAAAACTCCCCAACCGGAAAATATTCCTCTCAAAAAGAGGTCCCACTTGTCAAAAAATGAGTGTACACCTGCTGACTCTAGATATCTCAGGGTTCCTCCAGTGAGCACCGTTCATTCCCTCTGAAAATAGTAGTTAGAAGGTGTGGATAACAGCTTGTGATATGAATTGATTATTTTGCTTTTTATAAATGGAGACTGGCCTTTTTTTTTTTTTTTTTTTTTTTTACAATCTTTACATGAGGTTGGCATTAATCTTCTAATGTGCTGCCAACCATTGTTTAACATCTTAGAAAAATGGGTTTGTATGGATTTAGTAAGACATCCGGTTCATATATTACAGTGAATGCTGCCCTTGGGTTTGTATTTCAACTCACAATGTGGGACAACCTAGCCGAGATGAATATATCCTTCAGAGAACATTTAAACTGGAAATAATCTCTCAGTAATGGCTCAGCTAAATGCTAGCTGGGTAAACCATCCATGAAATCTGATGGTGTCATGTGGCAAGTACGGCCCCCTGGAGCCTTTTTGCCTTCATGCCTCAGTGCTCTGCAGCGTTGCTTGTGTGTGCAGCACATCATCACTCATATGATTGTTATGAGAAAATATTAAGGAAGAAAACCAGTGTTTATTCTTTTTAATTCGTACAATCAACACTATTAACTCTGGTGATCACCTACCGATAAAAGTATGGTGGCAACTCTTTAAAACGTGACATTTTAACAGATACTGTGCTGCTATGAAATCCCTGCCATGTTGCATTACATCTTACGCTTTCTTTTCCTTCTGAACGACTCTGCTCAGTGGTGTGGACAGTCTAACTACTGTGGGTGAAAGGAGGGCAAGAAGCCCACATTATACAGTGGTTGCAAGAGCTTTTGTAGCATGCAGAAATACAAGTGTGGGCAATATAGTATTAGAGGAATATTGCCTTTAACGTTTATTTCTCTCTGTTTTTACAGGAGGAAGAGATTCCAGAGTTAGAGATTGACATAGATGAGCTCCTGGAGCTGACAGACGAAGGGCAGAGAACCCGTCTGCAGGTGAGATTAAACTTAAAAACAATGACATGTTTAGCCAATATTCACATTGCATTTCTAGTTATTTTAGTAATTTATTGTTCCATGGAACTGGTACCAAGAACTGCAGTTCTTCAAACAAAAGACAACCCGAGTCCAAGCTTCAGGCCAAAGAGTTAAAACATTTCAACACCTTGACACCTGGGTACATACCTACCTATTTGCTATGTGGGTTAATAGCTTAACAAGCACTTTGCTGGAATCCAATGTTGCAATGTTTACACTGAAAAAGCAATGTCCAATGTTGTTCTTGAGCCTATTTGTGTTTGTTTTCTTTGTTAGGAGCTGTTGCAGGAATGCGGAAAGCCAAAAGAGGTGAGACAAAAAACAACATATATGAAACCACACACAAGCATATAAAGATTTCAATATTTAACAGAGTTTCTATGGTTGTGTCTAGTCTGTGAAGGTAACATGCAAAAAAAAATCTATTTTCTTCATCTTCCCCTCAGGATTTTATCAACGGGCTGCTCTACAGGATAAAGGGTCTACGCAAAATGTCAGGTCCCTTGAAGAAGTAATTATAGGTCAAATAAAGAATTGAGACAATGTGGAGCCTCTTATCTTCCCATCTCCCACGCGTTATCTGTAACATGTCAGTGGGACTCTCTGCCCCCCCCCTTTCTGGGTCAGCATCAGTCTTAACAACAGAGCAGTCGGGTTTTGAATGGGATTTTTTTATTATTATTATTTCATTTTAATTTATGGACTGCTATAACATTTTGTCTCCCATAAACATACCAATAATGCACATGTGATAAAAGTTGTACTTACTATTACTCAGACGGACTGCTTTTTTTTTGTGTAAGACTGTACATTTTTCGGTTGCCTATTTATGTACATAAGTATTTTTGTTCTGATAACAGTGTTGTATGTCGAAATAAAATTGAACATTTTCAAGACAAGGCTGTTCATGAATTATCAAAAGGGTTACATACCAACAGTCTGGTATCATCAGGTATTATTCATTCCACACAAACAAATATTGACATTTCCATTACACTCATCAATTTGAATGCTATCCTATTACCACAATTACTCTTTACAGCTCTTAAAACACGTATTTTCCTATAAGAACGAGTATGTCCTACTGTCCAGAGACAACTGTGAGACTTTACTGTAGAGCGACTGTCAGCACATCATTCCCAGAAATACAAGCTTCTGTTTTCTAAATCTTTCAACAGGGCGATGGAAACAAAGGAGACGTTGGCATGTCAAGTCTAGGAGTAAACACAGTGAAATCAGCAGCAGGAAGGTCCATTAAGTATGCATCCATTATCCTCATCCATTTCCTGTCTGTGGTGCGTGTATGACATGGCCAGACAAGCCAAACACGGTAACGGGCCTCTGTACAAACCTTAATGGAGCGAGCCCCCCAGAGGAAAGTGTAATTATGGTTTCTCCTCTGTTAGCTTGACAGTAATGCACACTGATGAAACTGCACTCTGGCCTTCTCTCTGTCATACGCAGGGAGAGGGTCTTTCGGCTCCATTATAGTAATTTGCTTTGTCACCCCCCCTCCCCCCCTACTTCCACTCTTGTGTCTCTGACACAGAGTTCATCCATACTGTAAGACTACACCTCAGACCAGGTCTGCCAGCCTGGGACATTTTTGTCAAGTGAGGATATCAGTGATAAAAAAAGGCGTCAGTGTTAAAAACATAACTAAAAAGATGTGACACTTTTGCATCCTTTATAATGGAATTACACACAAGGACGAGAAAGGCAACGCTCATGTCACACTCGCAGCCAAACGTATATTACAAGAGCGACTGCGGTGCCTGCCAAAAGAAAACAAAGCCCTCAGTAATCCTTTTATACTGACTCCTCTGTACTTCTTCAGTCCAGAGCTGACAGCAGTCTGGGATTGCACATTATCCCAGATGAGATCGTGATGTGGTTGCTTTCTGATTTATGTGCTGTCAATCTTTTTTTTTTTTTTTATAATAATCAAACGATGACAAGTGCAAAGTGCGTCTGAGATGAGCCTTTGTTGCCTTTGGGAAGTAGGACAAGTGACATAAGAAAAACACTTCAAGCTTCTTATTCGGTTGGACAGTTTAAAACTTGTTTGCTGTGCAGTTTTGCTAAAATAGCATTACAGATAACATAGGAACTATGTTTTTCATATTATACATATTGCATTACATTAAAGTCTATGTCTATTTTTTTAGGCTTTGCTTTGCCATAAATGTTACCCATTGTTTTTCAGTTCATTTACATCCCTGTTAGCAATTACAGAAAGAAGATGCTGCTCATTCTGTGGTCTACACAGACGCATGTTTATAGCCTGATTGGATAAGATAAGTTGGGGTTAAAATTAGGGGTTCTGGCTTGATTTACATAATAGGTAGTTTTTAAATCTTCTCAGACCCTGTTTTATTACAATAATAGGTCACTTAAGTCTAAAAGTACAAGTCTAACAGTGATGACTGACCAGAGCCTGATAAGGCAAACATCTACAGCGAAGTCTCGCTATCATGTCTTCCTCTTCTTCTTTGGCGCAGTGTAGTTAGCGGTGCGATGCTCCTTCCTGTCATATTTATCATGGCCTTCCCTGGGGACACAATGGAGAGTGGATTGATAATTCATCGCAATAAATACTTTATGTTCATGCTGCTCAACAGTATGGCAACGGCCTGGCTACGATCTATCTGGGTCATGGTATGCATTCCAAATCACAGACATCTGTCTTGGGCATCGGAGCAAAGATTTCCATGCAAAAACGCTCTACTTTGAGGCCAGAATTATTATTGCGCTCTTTATAATGTATGTTAAGCTACCTGAAGCAGCGGTTGCAGTATAGGTCTCCATCACAGGTGTGACAGCGAATAGTGGCGTCATGGTTACAGATGCAGCACCATGGAAGCTCCTCCTCATCACTGTCTGATGGCTGATGTGTAACAGCAGCCGGTGAAATCCTACTCTTGGGTGCTGGAGCCTTAAAAAAATACATCAGATCAGCAATGGATTAAATGTTGTTCTCTCTAAAAGCTTGAAAATTATAGGAATTTGTATTCTGGTTTTTGTTTAGTACCGGTTTCTTAGAAGATTTTTTCTGTTCTGTGTTCTTTGGTCCACTGTGTTCTAAAGGTATGTTGTAGCCACTGGCTTCATCCAACGCAGCCTCTTCAGACAGCTGGGACAAAAATCAGAAATACAGGAATTTCAAAACATTTCCTCCAATTCACATTACAAATTATGAAAATGGCAAAATAGCAGCCCCCTGTGGCCACTCAAACTGGTCCAGATTAGTGACATGCACTCAGCAGTACCGAGTTTATCATGTAAAATATAATATAATCTCCATTACAGTATGATCTTTAAGCCGCAGACCTGTTTTAACACTCTCATCACAGATTCTTCCTCGGTCTCCTCATCACTGTCAGGATGCTGGAAGTCCTCCATAGTAACTAGAAGTGACATGACAAATAATGACATTCACACTTCTGCCATCGCGACAATGTCTACAGTTAGAGCTCTTGTCATATTTTCTGACTCTCTGATGTAAAAGTATATATATACTCCTTTTTCAGTCCGATTCATCCACCGACAGATTTGCTACAGTATAGAATGAACCCATTTATACCCTTTTAAAGTTACAGTCTATGCATTTAATCAGTTTGTACATTAACCAATAAGATTAATAAAGTAGTACACCAAGATCTTTGTGTGTGACGTACTAGAGTCGCAACAATTAATCGATTAGTTGTCAACTATTAAATAAACCGCCAATTATTTTGATAATCAATTAATCGATTTGAGAATTTTTTTAAGAAAAAAAAAAGTAATATATTCTCTGATTCCAGCATCTTAAATGTGAATATTTATGGGTTTCTTTAATCCTTTATGACAGTAAACAGAATATATTTGTGTTGTGGACAAAACAAGACATTTGAGGATGCCATCTTGGGTTTTTTGGAAACACTGATCGACATTTTTCAACAACATTTTCTAGACCAAACAACTAATCGATAAATCGAGAAAATAATCAACAGATTAATCAACTATGAAAATAATCATTAGTTGCAGCCCTATGACATACCTTTGTCTGGGTCCTGCCCCTTCAGCTGTGCCATCCTCTTGGCCATGTGGAGGATCTGATCCTGGGAATGGCGCTCCTTCCTCAGCTCCTCCATGGCCTCCTCCAGGACACGGGCCTTCTCAGTCTCCAACTGCTTGTCCGCCTCCTGGTTCTCCTCCAGATTCTCATCCAATGTGCCTCCCTCCCCCTTGTTGAGATCATTCATACGGCCATCTACACCTGCAGAGGGATTAATCGGTTTGAGCATATTTGTAGCTAATGACAGCTTTTGGTGTCAGAATGCAGTCGTGATATATTTATTATGACTGCGTAAGACTATGATGTGACCGCATCATTAATTATTAATTGAACGTGGGAGAAATCAATGAGACGGATAATTACTGCATTCAGGATTTGATTGCTGGTCGTCTATGGCAACTTCCTCTGTCATCTGAGTAATCAGATCATTGGCTTGTTCAATCTGAGTCCTGTTATCTGGAGGCTGGTGCACCTGGACACATGAGCACACATTTACATATACTGGTAAGCAATTATAGCAAACTATTTAGCATGCAGGTCTTTCTAAATACCATTTAATACTTTAAGCTGCAAATGAGCCCTATTGTAAGGGCCAAGATGTTAAAAACAAGTGGGAAGAGGTTTAGCTCACAGGTGGAGGAGCTTGAGATGGTGGAGTCTGACCCCGTAGAACAGCCAGGCGGTCCTCCATCTCTCCTGCAGAAGGCACTGGCCGGCTGGGAGCTTTCAGAGCAGCAAGGCGAGACTCAATCTCTTTCTCAGAGGGGACAGACTCTGAAGAAGAAGTATATAAAAAAAAGGTTTACAATGCTCTTGCCAATAGAATTATTAATACATTTGTCAGATTAAATCAAAATGTAGCTGCTAAAAAAATCTAATTTCATTACTTGGTGCAGTATCCTCCTTCAGCTTTTGAAGTCTTTCAGCAATAGCCTGATCTTCTTTACTCAGGCCTCTGGTTGGTAGATGGCCTGCTTTACTGTTTCTATTGCTTCCTTGTGCTAGAGGCTGTGTCGACTGTTTGGCCTCAAATGCAGCAACCCGTCTGTGGAAGAAACATAAACTTTAGATATCATTGAAACCGCAATGTTTGATTAAAGTGTCATCAAAACTTGATCATATAACATTCCAGATACTGTAAGTACTTGATTACTAAGTGCATCTTGACTACATCACACAGTATTCAATCATTCATCTCAAGTCCTTGGCATGACAGTTAGCTTTCCGTATGGCGTGCTGGCAGTGACTGGGGAGGGATTGTTTTATTGTTGATATACATAGATTATATACATCCTTTGTTTTGACTTGTTTATTCGTTGGCATTGGTGCCAGCTGCTAATAATGTACACTCATACCTGTCATACCTCTTTGGTTACAGAATAGCGATGCACTTTTGCTATATACTGCAAAACCCCAATAAAAAGATCTTGATTTAAAACTTCAAGATTCAAGATTCAAGATTCAAGATGTTTATTGTCATGCTGGTTGTACAGGTACAAACGTGTGAAATACTTTTTGCTGGGAAGCTCCATTAAAATAATAAGTTATATTACATTTACATTACAATTACATCGACATTACAATTATAAAAGGAAATACATATTAAGAACATATATATTAAGAATATACTGACTTTTTGTAATTTTCAGGAGGAGACCATTTTCCACCACTGTTTGGAGGATCTCCACTAAAAAATGAAGAAATAATTAAAATGAGCAACAATGATGACAATGAATCCTTATCACATTTATATATTCTTTTGCATGGTTTGACCTTTACCTTGTTAGACTACCATGGCACTGTTTGCAGACCTTCTGCTGGGTATTGCCACAGCGAGGCACCACAGCACTGAAAGTCAAACAGCTGGAGCAGAAGGAGCGGCCGCAGCTCTTACAGCCCAGCTGTGAGGACATTGCAACGTTAATTATTTGTTATTTAATGTGTACAGCTATGTGATTAAATATGAGCCAGCAAAGGTCCTTACCTCCTTCTTGAAGAGACTGAACTTTGATGCACAACAATAACAACGGTTGTCCATGCCGACCACGTGTAGAAAGTCATGAATTATAAGCTGACTGCTCTTGTGGGGTAAATGTGGGAAGAAACTCTATTAACAATAATTTCTGCAGCTAGCTGCCCTGTTATCAACCTTTCAACGTTTGCTGTAATCAAAACAGGAAGCATTCCGGAAGTTACGTTGTGACGTCAATTTGCGTTTTCCTGTTTCTGGTTTCGTCCAATCAGCTTCCTCCAAATCGTCTCGCGGTCCTTGTTCAAAAACACCAGAGCTCAGTTGTTGCTGTTAACAACACGGTGTTAACGTTAGCTGTTAATAATCTGCAGAAAGAGACACAAAGGAAGGCTTTAAACGGTATGGAAAAAACAGTAGTTTGTAGATGAACAGTTATGTTTTTATATCTGACAGGTAAATTCGCTAAATATCGCGCCACAACGACGATAACGATCGAGCTAAAGCTAATGTTAGCTAGCGTGTTAGCCCCTTTAGCTCCACTACGTCATAACGTCATACTCTCATTAACGGTAGAACAATAACCTCACTAATGTTAGTGATTCAGCTAGCTAGGATACTGGAAACATCACTGTTAGAGGTTGTGTAAGATGACAACATGTTATTAATGTCACTTTTGTTAGTTAATCTATAGCTAAACTGGATGTCAAATTGTATTTATTAAATAGATAGATGGATAGTAACTTTATTGATTAACCATACACTAAACACACACTTGTCTTTTTTATATATTTACTGTATTGTTATTGTCGTTATTATATATATCTTGTCCTAATTGTTTGTTATCAGTATTATGTAGTCATATTATTTCTTTATATTAATCTTGTCTCTGGGTGGAGGCTTCAGATAAGCCCAGTGGGTTTTTTGCCTCTTCCTGCACTTTATATTATTCATTTATTTTTTTGTTATGTTGTATAGTCTTACATTTTGCAAAATAAATAAACAAAGACAATAAACAAAAAATGTGACAGTCACAAGTCAGTGCATGTAGTGTGAACACAGTAAGACTAAATCTGCATAACAGGTCAGGAGACAAATACTCCATGCAACTTGAGAAAGAGCCCATTGATAGATAGATAGATAGATAGATAGTAACGTTATTAATCCCGAGGGAAATTCAAGTTTCCAGCATCACAGTTCCATAGTGCAAAAACATGTTAGTAAAAAGGCAGTAAAAAAATTAGAAGTACAAAGTACAAAAAAATATACCAGATATAAAAATACAAGGAGATGAAGAAAACTATTAAAACTGAATATAGTGCAGAAGAGACTGTTAAAAATGAGTGTTGCAGGGTAACTCCAGTAGCTTAGCCTATGAAAGTGCACTGTGTGCATTATTATCTGTCCTGCAGACCATCCTCCGTGCAATATAAATATAACAAATATAAAAGATAATACAATATCAAATATAAAAATACAATATGTATATTGATGAGATGACAGTTTTGCCAGATACCAGTTTTGCCAGATTATTGCACAAAGTGTCCGTCAGATAATTATATAATTATTGCACAGCATCATTTAATTATTGCACAGAGTGATCAGCATGTTATTGCACATATCCGTAACAGTAGATTTACAGTATTTACATTGCACAAAAGTGACCAACGTGTTATTGCACATGTCCGTAACAGTAGATTTACATTGCACGTGTTCAACTCAGACAGAGGAGATGTCAGATTTCAGGAGGTTTATCACATTTATTTATTACGTATACATCTACAATTAAACAGTGCTGTGAGAAGCTAAAAGTAAAAGGACAGGGCTACAACGCAAGATAAATTGTCAAAGCATAACATCAGTAAAAGTCTTTAGGCCGGCCAGACTAAAAACTCTCCCTTTGAATCATTATGCTACTTCACAAACCTTTGAATCTACTGGGAGTCTACACCAAGGTCTTGGGGAATAAAGTCTAAAACTTGAAGCTGTGACAAACAATAATATGTCAGAAAACGGTAAAAGCCTATGGTGACATCTTCAAATTGTCTTGTCTTGTCTGACCAACAGTCCAAAATCCAAAAATATACAGTTTTTAATTCTATAAAACAGAGAAAATATTCACACTGGAGAGGATGGAACCATAACATATTTGGCATGTTTCCTTGATGAATCTTTTATCAAAATTGGAAGTGGGAGGAAGTGAGCCTTCTACACAAATTATATTCAGTGTAAAGATCATCGGTCTAGACCAGACCAGGTGCAAGAAGAGATTTTAGAAATAAATAAGAGCACTTTAAGTAACTGATACGTTTGTTTCTGGGTCTGTCGGTGTGTAGGCATCCAGTTGTTTTAATTTCCACAATGGCAGAAGGAGGAGATGTGGAGTGGGAGCTGAGCAAAGAAAACATTCAACCACTGCGGCGGGGCAGAGACGTATCGGTCTTACATCAGGCGCTCAGTCAAAAAGAGGAGGGACTCAGCTCTGCCATCAACCAGCAGAGACAGTATGGGTGATCTTTAAATCATCGCGCCTGTATTGGGTGATGACAATTTCTGGTAAACACTTTTTCCCCGCAGTTTTCAAATGATGATGATGGAGGTTCTGTGGCTTTTTGTTTCTCCAGGGCCTTTGAGTCTGAACTGCGAATGTATGAAGGAGATGATCCACTTGACGTTTGGGATCGGTAAGTCAAATATGTAAACCTTAAAGTGTATTCATATGTGCTAGAGGTATAACTTTTAATCCTCACATGGTTGTGTCTTTTACAGGTATATTAAGTGGACAGAGCAAACCTTCCCTCAGGGAGGAAAAGAGAGCAACCTCGGCACACTGTTGGAACGGGTCGTGACCAAATTCACTGAGGAAAAGAAATATCACGACGACTCTCGCTATGTTGAACTATGGATTAAATTTGTACGTGTCATATTTTAACCTTACCATTTTTGCTACTTTGACAAACTAATGCAGCAGCAATAACTTTTGCCATACGTGTGTGTTGTTTGTCAACAGGCAGAGAACTGCCAGGAGCCCTTGGACATTTACAGGTACATGCAGGCGCAGGGAATAGGCGTGAGACAGGCATCCCTCTACATCGCTTGGTCTGAAGAATATGAGAATCAGGGCAACTGTCGCAAAGCAGACCTGGTCTACCAGGAAGGATTCAAGACGTGTGCGGAGCCGCATGATAAGCTCCTGCAGTTTCACAAGTAGGGATTTATCCAGTAAAGTTTAGGATGTAGTGTGAAAATGCTAAATATAATCAGAATCACAATTTTCTGTATTGTTCTTCGTAGGGCTTTGCAGGCACGTGTATCCCGACAAGTGATGATGAATGTGGAGGAGGACCATAGTGACGACGAGCCTAAACAACCTGAGAGAGTTTTTCTAGCTGACCTCAGACGCAGAGGGAAGAAAAAGGCCATCGCCCCCATCAACAGAGTTGGGTCTGCAATCAGAAGTAAGCATGTGAATGTACAAAATCTGTTGTGAAATTTTAAGCTTCAGCACCTTCAGCATTATCATTAAAAAGGTGTTTAATTTTGATGGCTTTTGTGAACAGGTATTCCTGGAGGCCTGCAGTCACACGGCGCCCCTGTCCTCGGCAATGTTTCAAACAGTCGGTTGGTGGTCTTTGACGAGAACAAGGCTCAAAGTGCCGGCCCTTCGGAGCCTAAGTTGGAGTCTTGGGTGGCCCCTCCCACTTCCAGGGCAAAGGAGAACGAGCAGAATCCCGAAAAATGGTGTGATGTCAAGGTATGAGACAAGCAGGTGTTAGTTGATTTAAATGTGTGGAATGTAACCCAGTGATGTTAATTTAATGTGTCGTGTGTACCACAGATCCCCCAAAAGACCAAATTCGGACATACTGTTATGGCCCCACCGCCTCCCAAACCCGCCTTCCAGCCATTTGTTGAGGAGTCAGACCAGCCTCCAACAATGTGAGTGACAAAATCGAACAAGAATCTAACTTTTATCTGCAGTTTGTTGCTTTAATTTGCTTAACATTTTACATCAATTACATCACACATTCAGGTTCATGATAATAAGAAGCAACATATTCTTGAAATTGATGACTAGCACTAAAGCACTTCATGTTACAACCTCCCAGTTGTGATGATTTGCAGCTATTTTCTGTTTCATATCATTGTAAGTTAAATACAAATCAAATTTTTATAGGAAGATGTTCAGGAAAACAATCTATATCACATTATGGGTTGTGGTCATGGGACAGTTATTAGTTTTGGCATTTGTAATAGACTATACAATTAATTGAAAGAATAATGAACAGACGATTCAATAATTAAAACAAATGTAAGTTGAAGGCCTTTTCATGACTTATTTCCAAGTTAAGTCTGTGATCTGATTTTATCCTTCTCGGTTTATGTCAGTAAGATTTCTTTGATTTGATTTTGCATCTTCCCTCTACCCCCTCAGGACTCCTTGTAAGATCAACCCAGCAGTGAACACAGTTTTATCAGCACGTAAACCCTGCAGAGAGGAAACTCCTCTAAAGAGACTACAGGAGCACCATCAGCAACAGAAGGAAGCAGAATCAGGAAAACGACAGGAGCAGAGCATGTACTGTAAAGAGCTGCTGCTCAGCGGCGTCACTGAATTCTGCTTCGAGGAACTGCGCGCGGAGCGCTACTTCAAAAAGGTGACACAGGAGGTTAGAGGTCAAAAGGATCAAGCTAGTGCTTCAAACTGATGCATCCAAGAAGACTGACATTTTTTTTGCTTTTGCTCTTTCTTTTTTATGGATTATTACCTTCATTTTATCTGCAAGTATCATGTAGTTACTGCTATGTATTGTTTGTTATCCTGCTGTAAATATGTTGTTCTTATAGATCCAGTTACTCAGAAAGGTAAAAAGACAAAAAGGGGTAAAGCTTTTTAGAAACGATTTGAACTGAAGACAATATTTTAGTTGTCTTGGAGTCATTATAATATGACGGGAGGACCAAATATCGGGAACACTGTACAGTGTAATTTAATCCCGTACAAACAGCAAAATTTAGAAAAGCGTGGAATAAACATTTACACAATTTCAACAAACAGACATAACATTGGCTTCACAGTAGTATTTAGAGTAGTAGTATTTAAAGGGATATTTCAGGTGTTTTAAAGTGGGGTTGTCTGAGGTACTTATCCATAGTCATTGTATTACAGTAGAAGACGGTCGGCACGCCCCCAGCTTTGAGAAGCAGACAGAAGTATGGAAGCAAAGTACTGTGGTGAACGGGGCCAGCAGCAAAACGTATTTTAGCTACCTAAAAGAAAGGCCCACCTAAAAAAATCAATATCAGTTTAAGTGTACGCTATATTTCGAATATTTTCGCCGGTTTACCTTGCCAGCTATACAGTCTGTTTCCCACAGGGAACTGAAGCCGTTATGTATGCTCTCGCCAAAGCAACCAGACTCCATTGGAAAAAGACGCAGTAATTTTACCGATTGAAGCAGCGGTTGACCAGCAACTCCTGTGTTCTGCGAGGTAAAATGACATTTTTTTTCAATGGAGTCTGGTGGCTTTGGTGAGAGCATAGATGGATACAACGGCTTCAGTTCCCCGTCGGAAAGGGCTGTCTGACGGTAAGGTAAAGAGGTGAAAATATTCTAAATATAGCGTACACTTAAACGGATATTGATTGATTTTTTTTTTTAGGTGGCTAAAATACGTTTTGCTGCCGTTGCCATCCACAGCAGCACTGCTTCCCCAAGCTGGGGGCGTACCGACCGTCATCTCCTGTAGGTAATACACTGACTATGGATAAGTACCTCATACAACCCCACTTCAAAACACTCAAACTATCCCTTTAAAGGCCTACTGGATTGTGCTATATTGTTGCGTCTAGTCCTTGTAAATACTTAACACAAGTCTCTGCGGCAGAAATACTACTAGAAATATCACTTATTCCTAACTCCATTTTCTATTTTTCTTAATTGTTTTGTTCTTAAGAACAGTGTTTTTTTTCTGTGTGCTGCCTTTTAAAGTTGATCTGTCTTTTTTAGTATTTCTTGAGCAGATGATACAATTCCAACACAGTCGAAAGAGGGATTCAGTGTTGTGGGTTTAATGTCTCAGTCTGAGTGAAATGTCCCTTCTAGACCATGTATCATTGGTGTTCAATAAACTTGTTAAATGTCTGGCTGATGACTAGGGAAATTGTTTGCTTAGGTGTTTATTTTAGACAGGGGGGGGTTGTAGTAATGCACTGTCAGCAGGGGGCATGCAAGGGAAAGCATGAATTAAATTCTTGGTAACGGTATTTGGATTACTAATAGGGCGCAAGAACAATTTAGTGCTGACTGTAATCTGTTGCAGCAGTTTAAAGAGTCAACACTGGTGGGCATGAGTAAAAACAGAAACAATCTGTATCTAAATAGTCATAAATGTCATCATTATTGCTACTTATTCTAATGAAGTGACTTAATTTTTCACTGCAGGGTATCCTTGTGCTTTTTAAGGAATCCCAACACCACGCATAAGATTTTAATGAGCAAATTGTGCATTCAGCTGGCCAAATGTTAATCATTGTCCAGGAGAGGTTACCCAGAAGCCCGCTGACTAAAGCGGTGGTGGGAGTAAACCTAATCTACTGTGATGATGGGATGTACTTCACACACAGGCAGCTCGAAGGGCAGACTTTGATGAATGGCTGGAAGATGTGGTGGTTGGCTCATTAGCAAGTGAAATCCACCCTTCGCAGTTGTGGGCAGAGCAGGCCTCGGTTATCCCCAAGAGGTCACTACCCTGAATGTACTATGGCACAGAGTGCTACTGCTTTTACGTGCACACGGAGCACTGGAGGAATAGACTTTAATCTCATTCTGGAAATATGACACTGCCAGCCAAGATCCTCTCAACTGGTGAGTCCCCAAACTGTCTACTTTAAATTTTGGCTTAGCACCGAGAGCAGCTGAAATTCAGTGATAAATGATAGGCAACATGATGCACTCCCGTCATAATAACACAGCATAACCACATCATAATGCATCCTCTATGGCTCGCTATTTGGCAGGACTTATTAAAAGCTCATCCCATGAAAGCAAGCAGCCAGTGACTCCGATAGCGTCTCAGACAGAAAATCTATAGCTCTCCCTTACTGCGGTGGACAGATGGTACAAGCAAGCTACCTTTCCTTAATGCGCTTTGGACAGGCCCTCAGAGAAGAGCTTTTGTCCAGCGCTGTTACTTTGATAGACAAGAACACTCCGGCTCTGTATGGGCCTTGTTTTACAGTCAGAGCTCTTAACCTATTTGTACGGTTTGTCTTTACATGCACCAGTTCACAGGAAGTTGTCTGCCCAAGAGCCTCTACACTACCTTACTTAGAGTTCAGTAGGCATTTTGCATCAAGATGAACTGCACTTGGCCAGCCAGGCATGGAGAGAGGAAAGAGCCTCCAAGTGCAGCAGCATATATGAGACCAATTTCATGGATAAAAAAGTATGGAAGCCCATTTAAGCCAGGAAAAGAAGAAAAAAAAAGTTAGTCACGATGAAAATAACTCATCATTTTGACTTAGTATACCATAATGTTGACCTACTATAGCATAATTTCAAACATAATAAATCAAAATTATGACTTAATATCTCATGATTGTGACTTGGTAAGTCATAATTGTGAGTTTGTGTATTGTGACTTACTGTACCTTGAGCATTTTTGTTTTTTTTTATGACTAAAGGTCTTTACAAACCAGGGGCGTTTTTTAAATGCAATTAATTCGCACGTCAATATATTTTTTCAAACTTTTGTTTCTGTCATGAGTACTTTGACACAATGCAAATATTACGCGGCACAATAGCGACACTTTTTTTTTTTTAAACAAAGTCAATTGTCTGAGTTTTCACATCGTGGATAAAGGCATCAACCAATCACGCTGTGCAGAACGGGTTGAGTTGCGCCTATATTTATGAAACAACAACAGTGAGGCTCCGTAGTAGGAACCAAGATGGCAAACTTTATTACTCCTTTCAACCTTTACAAAGGCAGCGCAGGCCAGATCCACTCCTTCTGTTCTTACCTTTCACAATAAAAGCCCTAGACATATAATATTCGCAGGCAAGTGTTTCACATTTTCGTGTTTTTTATTCATCACGCCCCCGGTGTGTTAAGGCCTTAACTTTTCATCTATTTTTTTCTTCTCTGAGCAGAAATGGGTTTCCGTATGTGACACTATTGGTGAGCAAGCAGGAGATTGACCCTAGCGTTGTCTTAATTTCTACTGTTATTTCCTCACTTTTGCAGAATTAAAATGGATTTATAGGTCATCTGGAAATGAGAATGGATTTTGACAAGAAATTACATTTGCTTTAGCTGTATAGGCTGAACCCTGATAACCCCTGGTGTAATCCTTACAGATTCACCCTAAACAATAGAATTAATTGAAATGCAAACAATTAAGGCAGTATCACTTATATGGTCCCTGGGCTTTCATTTTAATGACACTGTGGTTTAAGACTGCTCTTAAGCCCTTAAGTCCCATTACAAGCT
>CAKAKR010042220.1:39983-65603 GCA_916700685.1 Adelosebastes latens
GGGGGGTGTCAATGTTTCCAGGAGATGCTTTAGCCAGGTCATGAGGTCTGACTGTGAAGCTGGCAAATACATTTGAATAAACCCCTTTTAGTCCCTTTTTGATTTTAATCTAACAGAAATCTTAGTTACCATTATAATGTCTCTCCATAGAGACATGCTAAAAAGAAATAATCAATTATCTCCGTCATTACAGAGACAATACACTATATATCTCACATATCCTGCACACGGAAAACAAATCAGATAATTATAAAATTAATAGAGAAAATTATATAAACAAATATATACAAATGTATAAACCTGACCTTTATTTACACAATTTTCTCTTGTAATTATTTAGCTTCTCTTGCATATTTGCAATTATGCCCTCTTTGCCGAGTGCAAAACCATGGTAACGCCGTTCACCTCGCTCAGAGGTCATCCTTACCATAATAACACTACTTTAGGAGCAACGGAAGTCAGACGACGGCTGGGGGTACCACGGTTTGGTACGTTACCACAATTTCACAAGTGTGTCGCAGAACTACGGTGGCCTTCAGGTAACGTAAACAACGTGAAAGGCTCTCTCTAGAGCCAGTGTTTGGTTTGTCCGTTCTGGGCTACTGTAGAAACATGGCGGACTCCGTGAAGAGGACCTGCTCGCTATGTAGATATGAAGGGCTCATTCTAAGCTAAAGAAACACGATTCTTAGTTTCAGGTGATTCAATACTAATGAAAACATTATATATTCTATTTCTGAAACAGGACCCCAAAATGTTACACACTCTTCCTTTAATTGACCTTTTGACCCATCCAGTTTCCCTTCATACTGGCCAAGCAGAGATAGGAGTGTGGGTACATAAATGCTTCAGCAGATAGCGTGAACAAACAGGAATGTTTTTGTGTTAACCACCATTTTTTTGCACATAACGACACCTATTACAAGACCGTTTTATTGCTGTTCGCAGCTCTGAACTCAAAAGAAAATCAGGAAAATAAGTCATGCGAGGCAGTAAAATATAGCCGAGCCAATAAATATCTGTGACAATAATGCTGACAAGTAAAGAGTGAAAGAGAGGGAGGGGTCGTGTCTGCTATACCCCCAACAGGCAAATCTGTCATTGTTATGCAGATTAGTTCAGTGGAGCCTTTTTCACTTGAGTTTATTTGATGTGTAAAGGAGGAACCTCATCATTTAAGCTTGTTATAGTGCCTTCGCAAGCGTCTCATCATATCAAAACAGCATGTACAACATGTATGCCCCAAATCTGGCTCAGTCTGCAAGCAATTTCTGCACGACTTGACCCTAATACATTTTCCTGCTTTGTGTCTGGTCTTAGCTGCTGTATAAATTATTCAGGAAATGATTGTGGTGAAAAGAGAGGGGAGGAACGCTTCAGTCAAATAATGAGGATGCTAGACCGGGGCAGTGTTGTAACTTCAGTGCCTTCGGATTTTTGGGTCACAATGGACTCAAAAAGGAGATTGTGAGGATGAGGATTGCACCCTCTACAGAAATACCCCCCATCTCTACTTTACACGCACAGTTACAACAACCCCTCCTGCCATCTGCCATCCCTGACCCTGTCATTCCATGGATAATGCATTTGACTGAACAGCAGCACACTGGGCGAACGCAGCGCCCTCGTGTTCTCACGTCACCCACATTACGTGCAAAGGAGACAGAGGGAGAGAGATGGGAGGCAGGAAGGTGGGTGAAAGGTATCCCAGGTGATGAGGTGTAGCGGAGCTCTCCTCTCCTTACAGTCACTGGAAACCAGCTTAAACACACACACACACACACACACACACATGCTGCTATCAATTCTTTTGCAGCCCAATGAGGGAGTGGGAGGAGGCAGAGAAGGAGGGAAGTGATAAAGAGAGAGAGAGAGAGAGAGGGAAAGGGAGGTGGGAGGGAGAGTGTGTGTGAGAGAGAGAGAGAGAGACAGCAAGCCAGAGAAGGAGAGGGAGAGGGGGGGATGGAAGGAGCCGTATGGGGCCGTGATATTCTCTCCTCCTGGATGCTGCCTTTCCTCTTCATGGCTTTGTCCCTCCTTTATACGGTCACCCTGTGTCCCCAGGAGCGGGCGCCGGTACACGGACCAGCACTCAGCACACGGAGCCGGGGATGAATCAGCCCCAACAAAGAGCCTTTGAGATGGCAGTGTGTGCTTCTGCCTGGAGGGAGGAACACATCAGGCTTTCCCAGGCAAGCGGCAGCCTGCAGTGTGCGCTCGCTTGAGAGCCAGCACTCCTCGTCGTCGTGCGTATGAGAGAGAGCGTGTGTAGATGTGTGTGAATGTGAGTGTATAATAGTGTATGCCAGTGTGTATGTGCGCTTCCAATCCTTCCTGGAGGAGAGCAGCTCTCCTCTTCTTCACTAGGCGGCAAGGTAAGGGAGATGACTGATTTTTTTTCTTCCTCTTCTAACAATGATTTATCCCCTCCAGAGCTCCTGTTTCCTTTCTCCACGGCGAGGAGAGTGGGGTAAAGAGGGGGGGGAGGTGGGGAAGGGAAGAAAGGAAAAGAGGCTTAACGTCATTGATAAAGAGCAGGCTATAGTGAATGCCGTCAGTAGGCATCAGCCGTGGTGGAGGAAGAGGAGAAGGAGGTGGAGAGAGGCTGTGAGCAGAATGCAGTGCAGCCAGGTGCTGATGTGGGGGAGAAAAAAGGGGAGACAAGAGAGGGTTCGCTGGATGTATTCAGTGATGGATCTCAAAAGGAGCCTTCACCTCATGCTCACCCCTCCTCAAAATCCCCACATCCTCTTTCTCCCGCCGTGTCCTCAACCTCTATGTCAAGGGAACAGGATACACTAATCTCTAAAATGTTGTCTTCCTCAAGATGGATCACACTTGACAAATACAGACTGTGCCAATGCTGTGGGCACTGTGGACAGAAGCTTCCTGTTGTTACCATTGTGTATTCTAGTGTGTGTGTGTGTGTGTGTGTGTGTGTAGGCTGAGTTCTCAGGTGATCTTTCTGGTCCTGCCAGTGCACAAGGATCCAAGCTGCTATACTGTACACACTTCAGTAGATGGATGAGAGGAGACTGACATGTGACATATTTTCATTTACTTTTATCCGTAGAATGTAGAAAGCATGTTGTGCGAGAGCTTGCATGGACGCTGTTTGTTTGACTCTGAATTTGGGACATTAAGAAACAAGGAATCTGTTGAAAACAGGCTTGTAAAGTCTCTCTTTTAGTCTCTCTTTTAGTCTATCTATTAGATGCGAAATCCCCCAGTGAAAATCAATTTGAGGCTAAGGTGTTTTAAAGAAGCATATAGATTTTAGTTTCCGTCCAGTGCTTTAGCATCACCATTGCGCTCATTCTTATTGACAGAGTCGCAACATTCATGCACTTGCTTAAGAGTTGTGACTGCAGACGTACACTGTAAGTGATCAACCCAATCTGTATTTTTAGTAGTGCATTTCATACGTCTGATGATGATGTAACTGAGGCTCTGCAATTTTTAATCTACCATGTGTTTGTGTCTCAGCTTACTCATTGATATTCAAGGAGGAGGAGGAGGAGGAGGGAAAGGGTAGAGGAGGTGACAGAGAAGGTCTCTTTGGTGCATGCACACACATTGATACACACACGCACAGCTGGACATCTGCTTCACTGAGGATGATGTGTAGGACTCCGAAGTCCGAAGTCGTTTCAAAGTTTTTTGGAGGACGTCTCGTGTCGCCCCCGTCTTGCTTTCACGCTCTCAGTGCAACACAAACTCGCAGCACAGACCAGTAGTGCATGTACTGGGACACTGACTGAACACAGCACGCAGGTGTACGTGGTACATAGTTGTCATGTGTGCCCTGTTTTGTTGTTTTCAGGAACGCTTGTGTCATGTTCATGTCAGCCAAAGGAGGGGACAGCGTGCATTAGCAGCTTAACGTCGCCACCGGCCACGAGACGTCAAGCACTAAGGATTAAAACAGAGTCCAAATTAGGACAGCATGCCATGATTCCACCCCTCTCTGGGCTGGAACAGCACCCATGCTGGGTGACAGACGAGGGCAGCAGTGTCGGTGCAGATTGATGCCATAAAGGAGTCGGAGGTTAAAAATGGTTGGCGCTTTGTCCCTGGGAGAGACACGCCGAGGCCTGTGCTAAAAAAAATATTCAAAGCTTTCATAAGCACGTAAAGTAAAGCTTGCACGGAGACCTGGCGCATCAATAAATTAGACCCAGGAGAGAAGAGTTGGGCTCGTATCATTGGTCCAGGCTGATCATACGTCTCTATCAGCACAGCGTCAAATTGTTCAAAGCACTTGTGAGAGCCAAGAGGATCTTTAATTAAACAGAGTGTTGGTCAGTGCTGCATTTCTCCTGACTAGCCCTGAGTATACATATTGTTACACTGCATGGAGAAGAAGCATACTTCCTGAGTTAGGAGTGTGTTTCTCTTAGTGATGTGTCAGCATCAATAGAACATCCCATAAAAGCCCCAGGACACTAGAAGTGTTGCTTTTACAATGTCATTATGTTGAGGTGTTAGAGACTGAGCATTTATGTCCATACACTCCTCGCCGCGGGGCACGACAAACGGGTTTTCGTGTCCATTATCTCGTCCGGGAGAATCAGCGCCAACATGTGAGGTGACAGAATGATATACGCGCTCTGTTGATGCGAGTGTCCTGTCCTCAGATCCCCTCTACTGTGGCTTGTTTACTGCAGACAAAGCTGCCCAAGATGACGGAGAAAAGAGTCTTCAGAGCGGAGATTGCTGCTATCCACAAAACTGTGACATTAAATTAGACAGAAAAAACGTGTGAAGATTAATTTTCAGGGCGCTGACACTTTAAATCAATGTCCACCTATTCAGCATCTTTATTCTTTGCGCTTTCTTCTCTTCCGTCTCTTTTTTCAGTCACGACGTCTGAGTTTCCAGAGTCTCCCTTCCTCCCCCCACTCTTTCTCCTCCTGTCTTGACCTCTCATTTCTTGTTTCCTCCTGTCAATATTAACACAAGACTGATGTGCACTCCTGCGTGGTCGTCTGCCCTTGAAGAACTGACAGCCCACATTGTTGGGCACGGACATCACATTTTTTTATACACTTCCAATCTTGAGGCCTTTTTCTTCCTCATTCAGTGCACGAGAAGATGACAGACAAGCTCTTTGATCGTTTACTTTCTCAGAATCGCAGTGGTCTGTGACTTCGGACCGTTTCCGACTTGCACTACTTCATATGGAGGTTGGAGTGAAAGCCTACATATGACGCATCGCTGCGAGTTATGTGACATTTGAAATACCCCGAGATATGTCACTATCAATGAACTCTCTGTGTGAATGTGGGTCATCTCTGCTTAATGCCCAATTTTACAAACTGAAGTGTAAAGGCAAAATATGGATATAATTTAATTTGTCTATGACATTGTTTTTTGACATAATTTGTACACTCTCTGCACTTCAACCTTCCTTTTTTCATAAACTATATACTAAAACTAGTCCATAATGTTCACTTCATATGCCCTTGGGTATGATCTACATTGTGTCCTTACCCCTTACCCCCTCTTTTATCAGAGATACAAATACTTAGAGGACTGAGAAAGTTGTTGTTTGACCGCTTTAGAAAAAACTGGCACACATCTTCATTTGTATTTTTGCTTTGCGGCTGAACCTCCTGTGGTTCTTTGCAGCTCTTTCATTGTCATGCGTATCCTACACCAAGAGTCTACAGTCATGCTAGCAGCTCAGTGAGGCTGTACTTTGGCACTGCAATGCTTTGAGCTAAATGCTAAAGTCAGCATGCTAATCACAATAACAATGCTAACACGCTGATGCTATGCAGGTATCATGCTTATTATCACTGTTTTAGTTGAGCATGTTAGCATGCTAACATTTGCTAATTAGCAGAAAACAGAAAGTGCAGCTGAGGCTGATGGGAAAGTCCTTGTTTTTGCATGTATTTGGCCATAAACCAAAGTTTAGGGCAAATTGAAATTTGGACCCGATGAGAAGTCAGGAGATCCCCAAAACTACTGCATTTCATCCTGAGGGGGACATGAATTTGTGTAGCAAATTCAAAGCAATCCACCCAATAATTGTTGAAACATATTACTAAAAAACACACCGGTGCTAGAGGGAATACCAGAGAACGCAACACGTTCTCATCCCAACTCGTCACATACTGCCGCTTTGTCAGACCACTCGGCGTCACTTTTCTGTCGCAATAAACACGTGCTTAATGTTGAGAATTAAACAAAAACCCTTAACGCAACACAACCACTTAGTTTTAGGACAAAACAACATGGTTGGGCTTAAAATTATGCATTTGTACCGTGAAAATGTGACTTAACATTGTGAACATGGGACACGAACGAACAGCTGATTGTAACGTGAAAGTGAAACTTAACATACGGGACAAGAACAGCGGTCTCCTGGATGAAAGCCCTGTGTTTGTTGGACTCATCCACCTCCCCTCCCGCCCGCTATGTGTGTCTCTTTCGCTCTTTAAACTACGTCACCACAGTAGTTTCCCTCAGCGTTTACTGGTGCCGTGGGTTTACATTGTAGTTAATGGAACACCCGGTGCGTCTCATATCGGCACTAAAGGGTGCCTTGTGCGGCGGTATCGAATGCTGACGGCCTTGTCAGAGCGTCGATATTTGACGTCCTGGGAATGAGAACGGGCTAGAGGATCACCAAAGTCAGTAGGATTTATCCTCTGGAGACCTCATGGCAATCCATCCCTTAGTTTCTGAGATATTTCAGTCTGGACCAAAGTGCTGAACCGACCGACCAACCAAACAACCAACCAACCAACCAACATTGCCATCACTAGCCGCTAGCAGGGCTAAAAAAAAGCTCACAGCCGTAGCCACATTTGCACAATGGGCGACTTTTCAGCGGCAGTAGATGTGTGCCATCCTCCAACATTCCTTGTATTCCAAGTGCTTTGTCGTGCATGATGTATCAGACCGTTCGCATGAAATATGCATGACAGCAACGTGTTATTCCATGTCATTGAATGCAGCTTATTACATCACTTGTCGTCTCCTATTGACAATCCCACCATGTCTGCAGAGGTGACTTCAAAGAGAAAGCAGACATCAACTTAAATCATAAACACTGCTATTGTACTGTCCGGTCACGTCCAGCGCTTGTGTTCCTTTTTCGTGCCCTCAGATGGCGTGTGTGTCTGCATGTGTGTGTGTGTGTTACAAAGCACAAGGAAAAGGAAGAGATGACCAACCAAGACCCCCCTTCCTCCCTCTTGAGAGGCAGTCTCATTACACTCAAAGGGCAGAACGGTCATCATAATGAAGCTGATAGAAGAGCAATCTCTGAGCCCCCCCACATTGCACCGCAGAGTCCAAAAACAGCAGTTAAGACCTTGATGCTATCTTTACCACTCTGAAATAGACGTAGCCCCCTGTAATTCACCATAGCTGGATTAAGCTTATACGTGCATTGACAAACACAAAAAGAGGATTACCTCATCTCCATCATCTCCCATCCTCACCTCACTATTTGACATGAATCCTGTACAAAATAAACATGCGTCTGGTGCTGGAGAGGAGGGGGGCTGTGATGTGTCCTAAAATTAGATCAGTGAAGGACTGAACGCCATACTAATCCTGCGAGCACAGTCACCTGCACACTCGCTACATTTCTGCATGCATGCCAACAAAAAAGATAGAAGCAGAAATCAGGGCAAATGGAAAAAAAAAAAAATCATTCAACAGAGCTCGGAGCACTAACATCGAGCAAATCCAATATCTCTCTTATCTCTCGATCCCCTCCCACTCATCCACAACACAACCTGCTCGGGGTGATCTGAACATGAGAGGAATGCGAGCATGCCCTCTCCTCTTCTGTCATGTTGTCTGCGGGAAACGTATGGATCGCCCGCTTGCATTTCTGCATGGCATGAAAGGCCCGGCCGCTCTGTCAGGTGAAGAAGCTCTATTTCAGTTGCGGGGTGATTCATTTGAGCCTGGAATAGGGATGTATTGCTGTAACCGCAGAGAAAATGTGATCTATTTGCATGTTTTACACAATCTGCATGCTCCATCATCTTTTTTTTCTTTTCAAAGGTTTGTGTTTAGTCAGACTTCACAAGCAGACTTGCTACTTTATGCTCATGTGATTTTCTGCGAGTGAGATTTTAGCTCTCACTGATTTGTGGATTTGTGGCATTTGGATCTATTTCATTTTTTTCCCTCCTACTGCACACAGTTGTAGAGATGGAAATACCTAATGTAGCACAATTTCAGAGTGACCTCATCCTTTTTGGCTCCTCATATCCCTGACAGCAACCGGCTGAGTTTTGCCTCAGCACTTTGATAGATTCAAGACAAGCCACTGAGGCATAGGGTCAAGTCCCTGCAGTCTAGGGGGATGTGACCAGAAAGCGTGATTATGCACTGTGCAAGTTCAGCTCCGTGCGTATACGTATTATACGAACGGGCTTAGAAATCAATAGCATATTGTTATCAAGACAGTCATAAGCTTGGCGGAGTACGAGGGGTCAATATAAGGCCAGTTGCATGTGATTAAAGCTTGTAAATCAATCATTTGCAGCAACTTTTTAATTCATTCTGCCCAGGCATGAATCAACACAAGTGTATGTGTGTGTTTCTACTTGCCTCTAATATCTCCGTGGATAGAAAAATGAGAATGAATAATGAATGTTGTGATATGTTCTCTGCTGCTTTGAAGCCCGATGAAGTACTGTACAAAGCAGCCGTCCTATTTGTGCCGTTATCACCCCATTATTGCTGGCAGTGGAGGACTGTAGCAGTTTGCATTTGACTCATGAGTAAATATTGATTGATCTGCTTGTAAAAGGATACATGAGCGCTATGCGTAAATATTTGTTCGGGCAATGCCAACATCTGCACGTCGAGCAGCTATCTAAGCAGATAGTCTCTTGTGTAGCGGGGGGAAAAAAAGAAAAAAGCGGAGATTGCAATCTTCTGTTTTGCAGCTTGTTTTCTCAAGCTTATACCGTTATTTAAAAAGCAGCCACAATTGGTGCTTAAAAGCCTTTCTGTGTTTGCAGGAAGGAAACTGGGTCCCTGTCTCTCTAATACATCCAGGTCTGACTGTAATCTTGGCCCCAACTCCTCTCTCCCCACCTCCTGAGAGCCCTCACACCATAATGTCCCTGTCAGATGGAATTAAAGTCCTTCCCAGCGCCACATTATGTACATAGGGAGAGCACAGAGTGATACGCTTATGCAACACTTAGCATATTAGCCTTGTGATTGAATTATCCTTGGAGGGGTGACACCACCCCCTCCCTATCCTTACCCCACCTTCCTTTAATGAAGCAGGTTTAGCTGATGTGACCAGTGGGCCTGACCTCCTTTTACCCTCTGGTGATGCGGCGGGGCGAGTGGTGCGGGGTAGTCACCGATACAGCTCATAACAGGCGTCGTTGATGCCGATTAGAGCCGTGCTGGTCTGAGGGCGGAGGTGGAGAGAGGAGAGGCTGCCAGCGTGATCGCCTGCTGAGCTGCGGACGGCTGCAAAACTCATTTCCTCAACTCCCACCATTTCACAGTGCATGATGGGAGATTGTATCTGATATTCTAGGGGCACCTTGTAGGGCTCTGCATTTGGTCACACACGTCAGGGCCTTTAAGTGCAACGTTCTGCTAAAATAAACACAGTCATGCTGGTGTCTCTGTGCGGATGTACTTAATGGTCACACCAGCATGCTAACATGCTCACAATGATAATGCTAGCATGTTCATATTAAGTAGGTGTAATGTGTACCGTGGGGCTGCACAGTGGTCATCCGCGACCGCGAATGGGATAAGCAGACAGATGGATGTTTACCATGTTAACCAGCTAAGTTTAGCGTGTTATAGCATACTAACATTTGCTAATTAGCAGGGCACCTCTGACTATAAGTAGCCACTTGATGCACCTGTTGGTAAAAAAGTTAAAAAGACTCAACACATGAAACTGAAGTACTACTGCACACTTAAAGGTTGGGTCGGTAGTGCTGAGAAATCAGCAAGAGTACACTAGATTTCAACCAAAAACCGAGCCTAGTGTTGCCAACTCTTTTCCAATGAAAGTAGCAAGCAATGTAAACAACGAACATGGCCATTGTTCATACTCGCAGCTGTCAAGCTAGCAGCTTGTGGAAGACTTCGGTGAGACGCAATGAGTGTGCGCAGGCAGGCAGGCAGGTAGACAGGTAGGGAGGCAGTCCCGCCACAGATACCGTATTTTTTGTCAGAGCATTTGATTTATTGATTGCTGTTGGAATGTAGGCTAATGAGAATTTCAACAAATATAACAAAAAAAATGTATTTAAACAGCACTACTAACCCTACCTTTGAGAAGGCATAGCTGAAATGTCTGTTAATTTTCCCCCCTGTGCTAATTTTTACATTGAAAACTGAAAAAAGGAACAATCTGATTGATTTGGGTGTGCAATCCTTTTGGGTATTTCTTGACTTTGGCTACATGCACCCCAGCTCCCTCTCTTTTATCTCTTTGGTTGAGAGCAACAGGGTTTTTTCTTCTACTTTATCAATTAGCAGTAAACACAAAGTAAAGCTCAGGCTGATGGGAACATCATTAGTTTTGTTGGTATTTGGTCACAAACCAAAATACTGGACACAATTAAAATGTGACGTGATAATGGCGCTAGATAAAAGATTAGGGATTCAAAGTTTCACAATTCCTCCTCTGGGGACCGGAGAGTGTCTTTACCAAATTTCATGATAATCCGTCCAATAGTTGTCGAGATATTTCAGTCACGAGTGACAGACTGACCAGCATTGCCATCCCTGCAGCCACGCAGCTAGCATGGCTAGCCGGAACGTCCTCCACACTGAGAACTACATGAAACAGTATTAATACTAATCATGAGACTTACATTTTGGGTGATTATCTCCCAGTACAGCTGTGCAGCTGAGGAAATGAGATGTAATGTATTTAATTATTCCCCTACACTTGAATGAAAAATAAAGCTTAACATACAGCAAACCTGAGTTAGTGGCTCGCCAAACGCATTGCCCGTCCATCCGAGGATTAAGTGGTTACCCTCCCTGCAATCAAGGGCACACACGCTACTAATTAGGACGGGATATGAAAGAGTTATAAAGGGTTTATGAAGGATAGCCTGCATAGTATTTGTATGTGTGTGTGCATGAGCGTGTGTTTGTGTCTGTGTGTTGTACCCGTTCTGCTAATGCACTAAAAGCCTGTGGGCGCTGGCCAGCCCGGCGGCGTGCTCATCAGTAAAATGGCACAGAGAATGAATAAGCCTTGATTGACCAGATATCCTTCATTACACATGTGCTTACAAATCCATCCACCCTCCTTGGAGCCACTCTCAGAGGCACAAGCTTGTGACAGCCAGCGAGGCAGCGTGCACACACACACATCCCAGAAATGGGACAGCTATCAGATGAGCCATTTGAATATTTTATCCCACGTGGAAAGATCCTCTGTTGTCAGATTTTATTTGAATGTACTTGGTCAGAGAGCAGATAATAAAGGAGAGTGGTCAGTCATCGTTTTGATCACTGGGGCAGAAGAGATTTGCCTAAATTCAAATGTCAAGATTACAGTTACTTGAACATGAGCTGTCTGTAATATCGAGTGCAGTTTATTAATGGTTGAATACTTTTTCCCTACAGGGACATTTTGAAGCGGGCAAGCTGCCGCCCTCGTGGACCTGAGGATGTTTCGCAAGAAGAAAAAGAAGAGGCCTGAGATATCAGCGCCAAAGAACTTTGAGCACCGCGTCCACACCTCATTTGACTCCAAGCGTGGCTGCTTTGTGGGCCTGCCGACCCAATGGCAGAGCCTCATAGAGAACCTGCGCCGGCCCAAACCCATGGTGGACCCTTCCAGGATCACAGAGGTGGAGCTGAGGCCAAAGAAGGTAGACTCATTCAACTCTTCATTGATCCTCTGACCTTACCTTGAACTGATCACTAATGACTAGCACACCATTCAGCCAGGCCCTCATTAAGCTATCGCGAGTCCTAAAATAATCTCAGAAAGACTGATGCATAAAGATATGCTGCCTGCTGCAGAGGGATCCTGCTGTCTCGGAAAATGCCACAATCCGCTGATGACAAGGTGGAAGGAAGGCCTAGCTGCTCCCCTCCCCATCTTTTTGCTTTCTTATCTATCATGGGGCTGGGCTAATGACCCTGCTGTGTACACTGACTGTACAACGTTGAATACTCAGAGGGGCCACAAGATTTATTACTCCATGCAGGCAATTAATAACAGTCCGTGGTGCCTTCCCACAGATGTCAAGCAGAAAAAAATGCAGGTACAGCAAAGGAAATGCCAGTTAGTGATAAAGCCTGCAAATCTCAGGATTTCTACACTTCACGCAGCATAAGGTCGATTCTGTTTGTGACCCTCCGGAAGGAAAAAAAAAAAAAAGAGAAAACACCAACATTTCATCAATTCCCTGATGTGATTAGTACTGTTCAATATGAGAACCAGTATGTCAGCATTTAGGTCAGATTTATAGTTTTAATAGCGTCATCAAGATGAGTGTGAAGAACCTCATAATGAAAAACATATCGATGCAAATACATTTCAGATTATTGGTCCAAATTTAACAGGAAAAGTAATATCTGAAAGCTATTATTGCAGCATCTTCTAGAATAGGATATCTCACCGAGGCCATTATCACCTGCCATTCTCTCCTCTCGGAGAGGTGCTGCAGTAGGTGAGATGTCATCTGACCTCTACCCCCTGTGCAGATGTAATGGCACCGAACCAGAGAAACAGGAGAGGCTGTTGACTGGCTGTGAACTGAACATGACTCTACCCTGAGAGTGACTAATCAGCCACCACGCACTCTCTCGTACAGTTGCAACAGTAGCACTACTCTGGCAAAAGATCTTAAGTTTGTCTGATCACTTTCTGTCAGGGCAGGTTTGCCTTTGCATGCCTGTTAACTATGCATACCATCTGAAAAGGTCATAGGAACAGTTATCTGGAATATCTCAATTTTGCAACATAGGAACATTTGTAGAGGCTCTGACTTTGTAGTGTGTCTCCTGATACCTTGGTATATTTATCAGTGTATTGTCAAAATGAGCCACTGGGGAAATGATTTAAAGTCGCTGTCTTTGAAGAATGACAACGATGTCCTTTACAGATTCTCAAGTCTAAATTTAACTCGCCTCTGAGCAATGATTATGTCACCCTCATTATTCCTTTCAGTCCAAAAATCTTTCTATAATGTGATCGACGCAAGCGTAATGTGATAAAGATAAACGCCTCTCCTCTTTCAGACCATCGTGCGGGGGAGCATGATCGGTCACGGAGACTACATCGCAGCCATGATCAACGATATGAACCGTCTGTCTGTGACCAGTTCGAACTCTTTGAGGAAGAGCAGCCCTTCGGCCAGGAAGAGGGCCCAGTCACTGGGAAGGCTGGGGGAAGTGAACGAGGGAGACGCTTACCAGTACGAGGGCCTGACTCAGGACAACGAAGACGACGAGGATGCGGGTCAAGACCAGTGGAGGGACAGGGCGAGGAACATCCACAGCGAGACCAACACCCCTTACTTGGGCATGAAGAAGAGCATCACTCTGCAGCCCAATGGGATATTGCCAAAGGCCAAGTCCACCTACGAAGTCAGCATCAGCTCCCTGGAGGGACCCTCGCAACCGGTTCTGTCCCAGAACATCCCGGTGCTAAGTCACGGGGCTTATTTGGGCGGTGAGGTGGGCAGCCCTCAGGAGAGAGTGATATGGAAGAGAGATTTCCAGCTTCCTAGGGGAATGCCACCAAGTCAGAGACCTATAGCTTGTTTTTACAGCCCAGCTATGACTGTACAGCAGTCCCATGGCGATCAAGCGACAGTGACCACGGAGTTCCGGCACAACGTACCGATGTACATGCATCCCCAGAACAGCCCCGGGAGGCCGTTCTCCTCCTATGACCTGAAAGTAAGCCTGACATTACTGCAGTTTCTTTGCACATCTTTGTGGCCATTAAAGTGCACTCATAATACATTATTCATAGAATACACAATATATGCATATTTCTGTACATCATATAACTAGCACTCGACGAGTTTTTGCATGAGCTCTGAATCCATTAAATACAAGGATTTTGTCAAGCAATCATTTTCATGCTTAGGTTGTGGAAACTTTAGTGAGGCAGCATATTGATTGGGATTTACACTAAAGGTGATTAAAGCTCTGGGGTTGACTATTTTATTTAACTCTAGAGTTAAAATGTGAAATGTGGGTTTAAAGTGCCAGCGGGGTTGTAAAAGTTGAGAGATGGTGTGTTTGGCAAGATCTCAGCGGGACACTCGGGTCCATAGCAACATCTTTACATGGGTCATATCAGGTGAAGTGGATGCAGAGTGAGAGGGAAGGACTTGATTTACATTGACTTTTAAAGCAGGTCTTGAACCCCAGGCAGGCGGCCAACTCCCTTTCAGCTCCCTCCCTTAATGTTCTTCACCCTTTTCTCTTTTATCGTGCAGGCAGAGTCGGCAGTGAGGTACCACTCCGGCTTCCTGCCCACTGGCAACAGCAGTCCTCTCGTTGGTGGCATCAGACCCCAGCGAACCGTGCGGTCCTCGGCTAGCTACACGCTGGGCCTGTCTCCTAACATGGGGCTGAGGCCCAATGGGCCTGACCCCTTCCTCAGACACTCTGGATGCCCCAATCCTCCCTACCCGCGGCAGGACAGCCCTTCCCAGCCTCGACCCTCTCCTACAGGCTCACTAGCCACCAGTCCTCCAGGCACCTGCTCTCCTGCTTTCAGGCCCCCACAACATCCTTCACCCAGACCACCTCCAGACCCACCCAAGGTGACCCATGAACAGTTTAAGGCGGCCCTGCAGATGGTGGTGGACAAGGGCGATCCACGGTCTTACCTGGAGAACTTCGTGAAGATCGGGGAGGGCTCGACGGGGGTGGTGTGTATCGCTACGGAGAAGCACAGCGGCAGGCAGGTGGCAGTGAAAATGATGGACCTGCGGCGGCAGCAAAGGAGAGAGTTGCTCTTTAATGAGGTACAATATCCAACTAGGTACAAAGTGATTCCCACAAACAAACACAACAACACAAATCACCAACACAAGCAAGATTCAGGCTTGCTATTTTTTGTGGTCTGGCATTTAAGAGATAACTCCGGTTTGTTTGAACCTGGCGTATTTCCCATAAATGTGCTAACTTCGCACTCACCACCTCCGTTGTAAAGATTCAGAGAAACGAGGACTTGCACTGAACAACATATATCGGGGCAAGCTGTGCAAGCCTCCTACAGCTTTTCAAATAAACATGATTTCTATATTCAACATTTCAAACGCTTGTCTCCACCTGGAGCATCCATTATGGCTCGTTTCCCTGAATCTCTAGAAAACAGGTGGCAAGTGCAAAGTTAGCATGACACATGGAGTCATAATAGCCACATTTATGGGAAATACGCCAGGTTAAAATAAACCGGAATTATCCTTTAATGCTTACACATTAACACATTCTAACTCCAAATCTCAAGGGGCACTGGACAGTGCCCCTTGAGATTGAAGACCAACGAGTCAATATGCACTTGTTACATGCATAGTGTCCTTTCAAAATAAACTTCCGTTATCACAGGAAGTTAGGTTTAGGCAACACAACCACTTAGTTAGTGTTAGGAAACGGTCGTGGTTGATGTTAACTTCAATGACTAATGACTCAAGTGACAAAATAAGTCAACATTACTTTTAGTTTCACACGAGACACAAACAGTGGTCTCCTGGTTGAAAGTCTTGTATTTGTTTGACCCATCCACCACACCACTCCTGCCATATCGACGGTATTTTACGAGTTGGGAGTGAGACTGGGTTGTACATAAAGGGATACTCTGATTTTTTTCCATATGAAGTTCAGTTTGCTTGTCCTTGGGAGTACTGCACAGCCTGTAAAAACAGTTGTATAATCTTCTTTGGCTCTGGAGGGACCTTTCGAAAGTTTGAGGAAAATAACCCCTGATGATGTCATCAGGGTTATCGCAGCTTAGGCTTGGAGATATTGAAAAAAGAGGTGGGTGTTTAGCTGACGGGATCTCTAATGAAAGACACTAAAACATTGAATGAAAGTTGGGTAGTTAGAGCCCGATCCATACTAAAGACTAAAAGTCAGGATATCTTGGTCTCCTAACTTTATGAAAGCGCTACACTAAATTGCTTAAATACCCTTTTAACATTGGAGAACCAAAATGTGGCCACATTATTGTTTATGTCTCTAAAGATTTTGGTTCTAACGTGAATGTTTTGTGTTGCAGGTGGTCATCATGAGGGACTACCAGCACAGGAACGTGGTGGAGATGTTTAAGTCAGCCCTGGTGGAGGAGGAGCTGTGGGTTATCATGGAGTACCTGCAGGGTGGAGCACTGACCAACATTGTGTCTGAGACCAGGTACGAGCACCACCAAGAGATCCTCTCTTATTAAGAAAGCTGCATTTCTGTTTGGTTATGATATCATCTTTAATAACTAAATCAACCACAAGGGGGTAGTGTGGTATCGACTGCTGAGTGATCAGTGTTGATAGCAGCAGCACAAAGACTCACAAAGACTGTCATTCAGCCCTCTCTCTCTCACTCAGTCTGCTGCTTTTCTCCGGGGAAAAGTAATAATTCAATAACATAATCGAATATGTGCATGTTTAGATGCCATGTGGAAAGTCAATTCTGGTAGAGAATTTGATTCCCTGATGCTGTCACGTTGTCCAGTAGCGCATACATCAAAAATAAGGAAAACTTATTGACCAGGGAGTAAAATTTTGTCGTATTTGTTTTGAGCTGTCAATGTATTTTATATCATTAACAGATGGCTGGCTCGATCTCCACGGGATGACACCAGGGTTAGATCGCTTGACTCAAAGGGATGAAAACGTTTCTCTCAAGCCAGATAACATATAAAATGAGCCAACTGTCACAGCCACTGTTTGTCAAAGTATTATAATCAGTATGTTGACAGAACAATCAAGAATATGGGTCCTTTTCTTCTTCTGTTTTTCCTGGCAGCAGTCTGGTGTCAAATTATTTTTTTAGACTCATAAAAGTCTCCCTAAATTAAGAAGCGGACTAACCGCCTAAATTACTGCAGGATGTTTTTTCCTACCACAGTTTTAGATGTGTCTTTTAAGAATCGTGTGTGGGAGAATACAGCACAGTGTTAGGTAACTCATTGTGTTACCTGCGTTTTCAGTGGGCACAAGACCTTGCTTGCTGTTTGAAAAGGGCTTTTTGGCTCCTGGCTCTTATGTCTTTATCTTGCACTTGTAAAATCTCAAAGTCACATTAACATCGTAGAGGAATGGACGTGTTTTTGTTGGTCATTCTGCTGTGTGGGAGTTGTTGTTTTGAACCTTCCACTCTTTATCGTTGCCTTTAATGCGCTGTGATTCATGAATTTCAACTTTCTTGGCTGTTGGTTTGTTGCAACTCGTAATGGGAAATGTTAATGTTTGTTTGTGTGTGTGTGTGTGTAAACTTTGCATGTGTGTTATCCTGCAGGCTGAGTGAAGAGCAGATTGCCACGGTGTGTGAAGCTGTTCTGCAAGCCCTGGCCTATCTCCATTCACAGGGAGTCATCCACAGAGACATCAAGAGCGACTCTATACTACTCACATTAGATGGAAGGGTATGATATGTTGTTACCATATATATCTATAGTTGTTACTATCAAGATAGCGAAAGAAAGAAAGAGTAAGGTCTATCTCTTGTTCAACACAGGTCAAGCTTTCAGACTTTGGCTTCTGTGCTCAGATCAGCAAGGATATCCCTAAGAGGAAATCTTTAGTGGGGACACCCTATTGGATGGCTCCTGAGGTCATCTCCAAATCGCCATATGGCACTGAGGTGAGATGACATGCACACAAATGCACTCATGCTGAATAACAGTGGTGATCTCTCTCATGTAGCGTAAATGCCAACAGTGGCAATCTGTGCTGTAAGATCTGTTGCACAATTTAAACGTGTGATCGTGCACCAGGTGGATGTTTGGTCAATGGGTATCATGGTGGTGGAGATGGTGGACGGAGAGCCCCCGTACTTCAGTGAAACCCCTGTAGCAGCTATGAAGAGACTGAGGGATGAGCTGGCTCCTACTGTGCGAAATGTCAGCCAGGTACGAGAACAGACAGACATACACACACACATACACTCACAACATATTCTGTATTTAAAGATGATATGTGTCACAGTTTTATCCAAGCTGGTGGCATGGCCCGAGGGGATGGCAATGTCGGTCTGTCAATCTCTTGAACGGATTGACATGAAATTTGGTACAGACACTCATGTCAGCCTCTGAATTGTTACAACCTGTGGTCATCCCATGAGTATTCCTCTAGCGCCATCATCAGGTCAAATTTGAACTTTGTCCAATACTTTGGTTTATGACTAAATACCAAGCGGCAACCTCCGGTGCTGAGAAATGAAGCCAATGCAGAAGTGCCAAAACTTGTAGTTCTTCAAATGGCCACTTGAGGCTGACTCCAAAAGCGAGTCACTTTCTATAGACCCCCATGTTAAAATGCTTAACTTCACAGCAGAAATAAACATGTTTACAGCCTGGTACAAAAAACGGTTTTGGTCTCTATAACTTATTTACCCGTCCATGACAACTCTTCGGGGGTTTGAATTTGTATATGACTCACCCGTTTAAATTATATTAAGGCTTAAAGTTTGGCATAATTGAGGGCGTGGCCGTTTTGAGTGACAGGTGGATGCCATACCAGGTCGCTAGTTAGCACCTCAGCTCCACCAACGATCCCCCTCTTTGCCCATTTTTGGATTAGCCGTGAGTTACGCTGTGTCATCACTGCCAAGATGGCGACGGCCGGAGCCTCCCACTTTGAGCTTCACAACAATTCTCCAGAAACCTGTGGTTGATGTCATATTGGTGTTAAAATATATGTACCCATTGCTCTTTGGTCCAGATCTCCCCAGTTCTAAAAGACTTCCTGGACCGTATGCTGACCCGGGACCCCCTAGAACGGGCCAGCGCCACTGATCTGCTGGAGCACCCCTTCCTGCTGCAGAGCGGCTCACCTCAGTGCCTGGTCCCGCTGGTGGAGCAGTACCGCAAGCGCATGTCCCGTTGCTGACCCCGTGGGGCTCCCGCTCCCCAAACACCCAACTTCAGTCTGACCTGTCCAGGCGAGGACCAGCACCGGGGTCCAACTCCTCTAGCACCCAAGCCAACGGGAGATCAGCTCCAGAGAAGCAGACCCAGATAGCGTGTTGCTGCCAGAGTGACGGTGGCACGACAGCAAAGTTTGGTTGACAGACACCGCATGGTCTCAGGCATGAGAGAAGCACTTTAGGAGTGAGTTAAAGGCAGCATGCAATTCCTCACCTCTCGACTCGGTTCGATCCGAATATTGATTGGCTTCCTGTAACATTCGGCGGGATTCAACATGACACGACATGGTGCATATCAACTGATAGCAAAAATCAATATTCCACCTAACTATATGTAATGAACATGTGCTACTCTAAAGATCCTTTATAGTGTTCATAGTGGGCATTATTGCTAGCAGTGTAAAGCTTATAAAGCTGGTGTTAGGCTCAAACCACAGTAGCTCATTGTGACATTATTAAGGAAGGATAAAGTTACCTCTGCACACTCACACTCTCTGTTGTGGAAACTGGACAACAAGCTGGTCAGTACACTCCACAAATACTGACAATAGACTCTTTGCATGGCCAAACGGAGGCACACCTGGCCTGATGTGAATGCTTGAATATGTACCAAACTGGGATGTGAAAGACAATTCTCCTTTATTAGCATAATAAATGGGTAGATGAAAGCCCAGCTGCTACTATTGGGCTGTTGGACGATCACCAGTACCATATTCCTCTTTTTCATATTTATTCTTTATTTCCAAAAGGTGTTGTGGGTTGTTTGTATGATGTGAAGTTGCAAATAAGGTTTCATTATTAAGTATGGACTTGAAACATGAGCAGATAAATTAATAATGTAAATAAAAATACTGAATATTAGGTCCTTGTACCTGCTGATCTACTGCAGTAAATTATATGAGATGAATACTTTTCTTTACTGAAATGTGAGTGTATAGTTGTATGTATGTGTGCATGAGCACATGGGCACATGGGTGTGTGTGTGTGAGGTGACATCTCAGTGTTTGCTTCTGATACGGTCCTCTTTGTATTGTAACAGACTTTTTGAAAAACCACAAGACGTGCGTGTCACTCTTCCAGAAGATGTGTATGACTGTATTTGCATTTGTTTGCCTAGATAAAGCACACAGGCCTGGCATGTGATGCTGCAGGACGTCCACCTGCTGAGAAACACTTTGCACATAATAGTCTTTGTATTCTGACACGGATACATGTTGACGTGATTCATGTATTTCTATCTCTGTGTGGATCATTCATGAAAAAGAGAATTACACATTTTAATTTTGTATAAATCAATAAATGATGCATATTGAATCGGATTTCATTTAATCCCTCATTCACACAAACACACACGTACGCTTGCATGAACACTGGTGTTTTAAAGTATTTATTAGGTATTCAGCATGAATCATACAGTGCACAGTCAGAGAATATCTTTAAGCAAAATACATACAATATTTGTATAAACACAGAAGCATTATCAAATACATTTAATTCCATACAATATAAATCTTAAATATATGAAATAAAAATAATTATTTTCAGTAGCTGATAGACTGATATTAAGTTAATTTATAAATTATTTCAAATATAGATTAGCAAAATTGTATGCAGCTTTATGCAACTGAACATTTCGCTTAGCAGTCGTTTTTTTTTGATAAACATTGAAAAAACGAATGAACAGCAACGTAAGCAAAATATTATTATTTCTCTCAATAAATAGCATTTATCAGCAAGCAATCAAACTGCATTCTCAGAATTTTTAAGTGCTGTAAAAATGTCCCAGACATCGTCCTTATTCTAATCAAGGGCAGACTGAGATGAGCAGCTTTCAAACTCGCACTTCACTCCACTGATGCTGTCGACGCTCGGCTGGCTGTTGACCTGCTGGTGTGTGTGAGAGAGAGGGAAGGTTTCGGAGCGTGAAATCCGCGCTCGGCTGCTTGGGGAGCTGGATGAACAGTCTATGACCAACCTCATGAACTCTGGCGCGGTGAATCGACGCAGCAGTCTGGTCCCCAGACCCATGAGCCCCGGCGTACGGCTCGGGACCTTCCCGGACCCCATCTCCCCTCTGGCAAACAGCAGTTTGCTGTGTCTGCCGGTCGGACCAAGGCTTCCCCTCTTCTGCTGCTCTCTTCTGCTTGATGCAGCTATGTCACTAACCTCTTCTCTCTGTGGTTTGCCATTCTCCTTCGCCTGACTCTTGCCGTTTAAAAGAGGTTTTGGCACTTGGACAGTTTTGTCAGCATCGTTTGTCAGGCCCCGGGTGTTCCCTTGACATTCCATCTTGTCTATCAGACATCTCTCATCCTGTAGTGAGGCTCTCTTTAATTTGCTGGCTGACAGGCTCATGTCACGCACATCGCCCTGATACGACTGCTTTCTGCTGCTCAGAAGGTCCAGGTTAAACGACTTTGCTTTTCCCCAGAGAGCAACTCTCACTGGTGTTTGCTCTTGGAGTCCAGTGTCTCGGCTGACATCTTTCTGGCTCGGTTTGGGCACAGAGTTCAGTGTTTTAGCTCGTAGCTCTCTAAGCTGGCAGTTCTGCAGTTGTTTGGCAGTGAAGAGAACGCTGTGATCCCCCTTCGTCTTGCTTTTCTCTATCTGAGGAGGCAGAGCCCAGCTGTGGGGATGGTTGTCGTCTTGAGACTGGCTCCTGGGACATCTGAAGCGGTTCCACAGCCCGCTGCTGTCTCCGATCTTCAGCTGTCTCTGAAATACCCCAGGCAGTGAGTCTTCATTGCTATTCAGCTGCTTGGAGAACCTCTCCAGAACATGCCTGGGGAGCCTGTTGGGCAGCCGGCCCTCTCCTTCACCGACGGTACCCGAATCAGCAAGTGGATTGTCTGTGCCAACACCCCTCCTGCACGGAAAGTTCAGAATCTGCACACACTGGTTGTGTCCGAAGAAATTGGCCACCTCGATGGCTGAGTGGCCAGCGTTATTGGTTCTGTCCAGCCTCAGTCCCAGTCTTTTGAAAGCCCGGACAAGGAACTCCAGAACCGTGCTGTGCCCAGAAAAGGCAGCGTACATCAGAGAGCTGTTACCCCAGGAATCAAAGACTTCCGGGTCCGCGTTGAACTGCACTAGAAGCTTGACCGCGTCCAGGTGGCCCATCTCACAGGCATGGCTCAGGGCAGTGCGACCGTCCTCATCTTGGCAGTTGACATCGGCCCCTTTCTCCAGCAGCAGCCGGGTGAACTTGGCCCGGGTCCCGGGGTCTTGTAGGCAGACGGCGAACATAAGCGGGGTGCGGCTGTTTTCCGTCTTAGAGTTGATGATGCGTCCGTCCAAGGCGTCCAGGATGAAGCGCGCAAGGTGAACTTTACCGCCGTGCATGGCATCCAGGAAGGTCTTGGTGCCAGAGCCCTGGCGTAAATCTTTCGGCCGCATCATTCTCAAACAGCTACTTGTGGAGCTGAGCCGAGACAGAAGGTGACAAATAGGGAGAGAAAGTGTGTAGCAAGTTCTCGGAGGCTCTCCGTGTTGACAGCGAGTGCATTTACCTCAGAGTAAGACTCGGAGAGGAGCTGCCAGTGTTTTTATACCTCCCTCTCCACATGCCCTCCCCACGTTGCCTAGGAAACAAACGTCTGAGGACCATTATGCAGTGGCAGCATCCATTCAGCCCAAGCACTCTCTGCCTGGAGAGAAATATATGCTATTTGAACAGAATAATTACTCAAGGAGAAAAACATGGCCAGTGTTTTTCATGTGAGGTCTGAAAGGTTAACTCAAATGCACCATTTTTACTTTTCTTTGACGCAAAGTAAGTTAATTAAACAAATTCCTGCTGCAAATAATATAATAATGATAATAATCAATACAGAAAAAGGACAATCCAGCATTTTGTGAAACCCATGAATAGGGCATTATGTTGAGTCCCCTCAAAAGATAATACAGTTATCAGGACTCTTGAGGAGCTTGCTTCAAAGGGAAGGAGGGAAAATTAACATTTCGTTTTTTTTCTTTCCAACATGCCTTTTTAATGCTGCATCCATCCATCCACCATGTGGTTCTGCTTGCAGTTTGCTTCATCCTTAAATCATAATACAATGCAAGTTCAAATTATGCATCTCTATTGTGCCTTGACTTTCTCAAGGTTTCATAATAATAATGTGCCTGAAGGTCTAATTTTAAAAAAAAAACGAAAAATAGTTAATTCAAAGACCTCCACAAGAAAAAGGCAGTGAAAGCCTTGTTTTATTAGCTTATTGAATTTAATGAACAAGACCGCTGTTTTCATGAGGATATCAGCATGACACTGAAAATAAATGTCAAATGCCCTTGTGATTAGAGTATGTCTATCATGTGCCTTGTTAAGCACGTACTGTAGATAATTCTGCTCTATTGTCACATTTTCTGCATCTAAATTTCTCCAATTCGCTTACAGCCTTCATTCATGTACCATTATAAACGTCAAAAGCACCTAATTTAAACACTTGCCTCTTGCATCTTTTGCCAAGGCTTGTGTAAAAGCGACAAGGACCCCTTCATGCAGCTGTTTCTCCTCCACAAGACCAGAATTTCATTTTAATTGCTAATATAAATCTCAGCGGGGCCAAAACTGTGCCAAACAGTAGAGGTGAGAGAAACATTGCCGGGGTTCCACCTTTCTCACTGTTCACCATCCGCCTTCATCAACCCCCCAGCGGGTCCTTTATATAGCACCGAGAGCCATTCACTCATCTAAACATGGATGAAATTCATCAACAGAGCGACATTTCCTCCTGGGTGTCTTTCAGTGGATGGAGGCTATTCTGTTAATGCAGACATATCTTTTTCATCATAAAGAAAAATCATCAGCACATCTTTTTATGACAAGGTCACATCATGGCAACACCTAAATAGGTTTAAGTACTTATAATGCCAGAGATGCCACTCTGGATTTAGTCCCACAATGCCTGGATCCACAGGTGTCAGGATTGATGCCTTCAAAGCATATACATTATCCAAAGGGAGGAAGTCGTAACTCAATCAAGATAATACTAAGGCAAAACTGAATTACTGATAGAAGTAGGCCTGTGAGATGAATGGAAAATAAAGCTCTGTATATGATTAAACAAGACTAAGAGTCTACAGCAATAGCAGCTCTGTGAGGCTGGACTGAGAGAAAGTGTAGCCTTGGGCTAAATGCTAACACCAGACAATAACAATGCTAACACGCTGGTGTTAAGCCATAGACTGAAAGATAGAAGTGGACTTACATTTTCTCATAGACTTCTATACAATTAGACTTCTTTTTGCAACCAGAGGAGTCGCCCCCTGCTGGCTGTTAGACAGAATGCAAGTTTAAGGCACTTCTGCATTGGCTTCACTTCATTTCACTCAGACCTGGAGGTTGCTCACTGAGTTAAACTGGCTTAATGTTTACAATCTTCGCCATCTTCATTTAGCCTGTTAGCATGCTAACGGCACCTGAATGCCTGTACCAAATTTCATGGCAATTCATCCAATAGTTGTTGAGTCATTTCACTCAAAAGTGTGAACCTCATGACGGCGCCAGAGAGAAAATCAGGGAGCTCTAAAGTCATTTTGATTCATCCACTGGGGACCATGAATGTCTAATCAAATTTAATAGTCCATCTAATAGTTGTTGAGATATTCAGTCTGGAACAAAGTGGTCCGACCGACCGACAGACCAACATCGCCATCCTTAGAGCCACGCAGCTTGCATGGCTGGTAGGCAGCTTTTAAAAAAAAAAAATATTATATGTATTGTACTTTGTTTGACCTCTGAGTGAAAGTTGTCAGAATAAACCGAACACACTGTTATGTTCCTGGAATAATCTTGCAGTTATAAGCACATGGTGCATAATACTGCTGGATAATAGAAGGTCACAGTCTATTATTCAGTCTATTATTGTAATAGCAATAATATTAATGTATGTCGAGCTATTCAAATGATGCTTATTGGATGTAAAACCACACTACTACCACCACTACTAGCTGTACCTTTGACATAAAGATGGGTCCATGGATTAATGCCGATTATGTCCAATTCTGACCCTGTACTACAGAGATGCTATTTAGAACATTGCTGTTGTACTGAGCTGTTCATAATTTTTGTTGTAGTCATCCTGTTAGCTTGAATGAGTCAGATCATGTGCCTTGCCATCTTAATGTTTAATGTAACAATAATTGAACCCCTTGACCTAGTTTGCATGCTTTATCTATGCAAAGTTGCATCCTGCAGACCATACAAGGAATATCCATTTAACTCTTTACATCCCACATAAAAAACGTCACCCGGACTGCCTTCTTCCACCTCCGCAACATCTCCAGACTCCGCCCATCCCTGTCCCACTCCAGCACTGAAATCCTGGTTCACGCTTTTGTTACATCCCGGATCGACTATTGCAACGCTGTCCTCTCTGGCATCCCCATCAAACTACTCAACAGACTTCAAATCATTCAGAACTCTGCCGCCCGGATCATCACCCGCACCAAATCCTCCGACCACATCACCCCCATCCTCATCCAACTGCACTGGCTCCCTGTTAAATCCCGGATCGACTACAAAAACCT
>CAKAKR010042223.1:0-24310 GCA_916700685.1 Adelosebastes latens
TTTTTGTTAGAAATTTTTTCTTACGATATTTTTTTTTGACATCTTTCAGATTTTTTTGTCAGACATTTTTCAGACTTTTTTTCTATGGACATTTTTTTCTATGGTCTTTTTTTTTCAGACTTTTTTCAGACTTTATTTCTTCCGACATTTTTGTTTGAAATTTTTCAGTCTTTTTTTTCCAGACATTTTTTATTTCGACATTTTTTTCCAGAATTTTTTCAGACTTTATTTCTTCCGACATTTGTTTTTGACATCTTTCAGACTTTTTTTTCCAGACATTTTTCAGACTTTTTTTTCCAGACTTTTTTTCTTCCGACATTTTTTTTTGACATCTTTCCGATATTTTTTTTTGACATTTTTCCGACTTTTTTTTCCGACTTTTTTTCTATGGACATTTTTTTCTATGGACTTTTTTTTCCCGACTTTTTTCCGACTTTATTTCTTCCGACATTTTCTTTTGACATTTTTCAGACTTTTTTGTCAGAAATCTTTTCTTCCGACATTTTTTTCAGAAATTTTTCAGACTTTATTTCTTCCGACATTTTTTTTGACATCTTTCAGTCTTTATGGTCAGACATTTTTTAGACTTTTTTTCAGACTTTTTTCCTATGGACATTTTTTTTGACATCTTTCAGACTTTTTTTCTTCCGACATTTTTTTTGACGTCTTTCAGACTTTTTTTCTTCCGACATTTTTTCCAACAATTCTGTATTTTCCGCCCTCATCATGTATGTCTTGTTCCAGTAGCCCATTTCTCATCAGATTGCCCTGGTTCCCTAGCATCTGACGCGGACATACAGTATATATATACAGTATATATAACAACAAAAAATATTTAACACTCTGCTGTCTTACATACTGCACGAATATAAACACTTAGGCTGTATATACTGTACATGCATAAAAAGACGCACAGACAAAAAGGTAGAAGGAGCATAATCACAATCTCACTTGCAGACTTAAATATATTATACTATATGTACATACTGTATAGTATTTTCAATTCCCTAATAAGAAGCAAGCCATTTCATATTCTGGCAAAAGTTGTGCTCATATATTGTTTACTTCAAGATGAGGCCTAAACATATATTTAATCTACCTACCCTGGATCCAGATCTATGATAAATTCAAATGTATGTACATTAAGTAAATTATTACAGGGCCCTATCTTTCTAAATAAGTACCCATCTTATTTGCAAGCTAGCTGTATTCAATTCACCTCTTAAAAAAAACTTTGTTTCCATTGTTCCAGAGTAGGTTTAAAGCAGTTAATAGTGATCATCTTATTGGTTTTTGGACTCAACTTACATTCAAGGGACAGCGCTGCTGCATATAAAACACTGAGACGTGAACATAAACATTTTATGAATCAGACAGGTTGATGTAACTTAACATGTTATTCATATTTAGTTGAAAATTTGGTTGTTACAAGTGATTTCAGTTCAACTATTGCATCCAGATAAACTTGTGTCTTGGCGATAATAAGGTACACAAAAATGTGACTAGTTACTGAGGAACGAATGAGGAACTAACTACTAGTGAACCATTTAATTTGAGTAACTCCAAATTAAATTTTATGAATTAGATAATGATTATTATTGTTTTTCGACCAATAGGCTTGCACATTGATGGAGAGCCATCCTCCCCACTCTAACCCAATACAGGTGTGCAAGCTACTGCTGAATGCTGACAGTGACCCTGATGAAGAACCATGTCGGTTGCAACGTGTTGGTCATTTTAAACAATTATTGCCATGTAAAATAAAGGCATTTTCATTTTGTTCAAACACTACAGTGTGCTTTGGATTATTTTTGAAGGAGACTTGCATTTTGTACTTTTTTGAGATCATATTCCACTCATGCAATGAGCCCTTCACAAGACTGAATGAGCCCAATACACCTGAAGGATCCAAAGAGCACCAGTACGTGATTACCACAAAGACCCAGCAGAGCTTCTACTCCCGTTGTCTTCCTATTTATGCAATGCTTCCTATTTAGAACAAATAAGTTTTGTGCTTTAATTTTCTTCCTGAATCTGAACTAGGATGCTTCAACACAGCAGGAAACTAATCGTCCAATGGCTCAGCGGAGACTAAAGCACAGGAAGGGACAAGTGCTGGGAGGGACACAGAGGAGGACACTGACCAAAACGCTGCGGTAAGTCTTGTTGTCAAGTGATTAAATGCTGTATGATTTTTGTGTTTCCACATATGTAATTGTTAGGGACAATAAAAGATGCAGTAGGTATGTTTAAAATGATAAAGCTTTTTGCAAAATATGTCATTGACATATTGTAGGATTTTTCACCCTCTCTAAACAGTTAGTTAGTTAGTAAATATCAACAGTGCATAGTGTAGTGTGTCAAGCAACCTGATTGGCTGATCCAACTCCTCAGGAGATGAGATCGAAACAGAGAAGCTGAGCTGTATGTTGCTAAACTGAAGTCAGTACAGAGAAAATGTGTTCGACCAAGTGTAAAAAAATCTTATATCATGAAGACTGAAGTGTGAGGACTGGCTTGGTTTGTAGCTATTTTTAACTTTAAATACTGATAAGTTTAAACATATCCATCACGGTAGCTTCTTGATCACTTTTAGTGATTCCTCATTGAAACTAATATGAAGAATGATAGTAAATGAGAAAAATGTCTTATGAGAAAAAAAGCTGATGGAATTTATTGAGCTTAAGAAGAGCAGCAGTTGGAGGTGAACATGGAGGATGAGGAGGAGGAATAATCATCTCAGATGCACAGCTCTTGTAGAAGGAATTATCTGTACGGCTGTTGATCAGCTCCTGGCAGATCTGGACGTCTGTGAAGTCCACCGGGGCCTGAAGAAATACCACAAAGAAAATGTGTGAAAATATCATACAGCTCCAAACGTCCATTAAAACAGCCCATATTTAAACAAAAAAGCTGAAATTATTTGTAAATGTTAAAGAGGGAATTTGTGCTTTAGTCATTAATAAGGATGCGTGTCATGAATTTCTGCTCATCTTGTAAATGTTTAAAGTGTGTGTCTTACCTCTGCGTCTTCGTGATGTTTTAAGGAATCTCTGGGTGACAGTCGGAGGCTGCAGGATAGTGGGAGAGGCTGTAGGTGGAGGTTCAAGCTGCAACTTTCTGCTATCTGAAGGTGTTGATGAAGACTGCAGGCAATATCTGGATCAGGTTTTTGGGTGGGTTGAAGGCTGTCTCTCAGAATATGCTGGTAGGGGCGGCGGGTGCAGGTTGCTGGCAGAATCTGTAGGTGGAGGTTCGGGATGCAGCCTTTTGTCAGAATCTTCAGGTAGAGGCGGCTGTGCAGGTTGCTGAAAAAGATTAGGTGGAGGTTTGGGTTGCAGCTGCCAGAATCTTCAAGCCGAGGTGGAGGGCAGTGGCCATAGGTGGAGATCCAGCTAGCATCTGTTTGCTCGTATTTGAAGGTGCAGATGGAGGCTGCAGGTTGCTGGCGAAGGCTCCAGACTGGAGCTGGAAGAAGCTGTAAATGGAGCAAGTGTCTGGAGCTGTCTACCGGAATCAACAGGTGGAGGCCAGGGCTGTAGATTGCTGGGGAAGGCTGGAGGCAGGGGCAAAAGGAGGCTTCAGGTTGCTGGCAGAGGCTGTAGGTGGAGGTTTGACCGCAGCTGTCTGACAGAATCTGCAGGTGGAGAAGAATCTGCAGGTTGAGGCGGGGCCTGCAGGTTACTGGCAGAGGCTGTAGGTGGAGGTTTGGTCTGCAGCTGTCTGCCAGAATCTGCAGGTGGAGGTGGCTGCAGGTTGCTGGCAGAGGCTGTAGGTGGAGGTTTGGCCGCAGCTGTCTGACAGAACCTGCAGGTGGAGGCGGGGCCTGCAGGTTACTGGCAGAGGCAGTAGGTGGAGGTTTGGTCTGTAGCTGTCGGCCAGAATCTGCAGGTGGAGGCTGCAGGTTACTGGCAGAGGCTGTAGGTGGTGGTTTGGTCTGCAGGTGGAGGCTGCAGGTTGCTGGCAGAGGCTGTAGTTGGTGGTTTGGTCAGCAGCTGTCTGCCAGAATCTGCAGGTGGAGGCTGCAGGTTACTGGCAGAGGAAGTAGGTGGTGGTTGAGAGATGTCGCAGATGTAACAGGTTTTTTTTTTAGCTGTTTTTAGGCGGAGGAGACGGTGGAATGAGCTCAGAAGAGGTTTTAGTCAGAATATGAATCTGCTCTCTGCAGGTGGAGGCAAGGACAGCAGATAGTTGCTGAGTTTGGGTCTGTAGCTGGTTGAAACTGGCTATTGGTGGAGGTTGTCAGTGGCTGTACACTTAAGGTGGATGTTTTGTTTGCAGGTTACTGTCAGAGGCTATAGGTAGAGGATGGAACATGGAACTAAAAAAAGATTATTCTTATAAAGAAAACTTAAAATCACAATACTATTTACACATACCTTAAAATCACAATACTATTTACACATACCTTAAAATCACATTACTATTTACACATAACTTAAAATCACAATGTTATTTACAGATTAGGTGTCTCAACTATTATGAGAATTGGTCAAGTCTTAGCTCGTTTAGTCGGTGGCGTGCTCGGCTTTGGTTCCCCCAGAGTGTCGACATCATACAGGGGAGGATAGACTCCAACCCCGTACAACGCCTCCACACGAACCAGTCCGTCCTCGTCGACTAATGACGTGAACGTGGGACGATCCAGCCTCTCCCAGAGCTTCTGCTTTATGCGACGTCCAAGGTCTAAGCTGTACGGACGGGGATGGCCATTCTTGAACCTGTGAGGTAGCAGAGGTAACAGACATTTAATCATAATGATTCATGTGATTAAATGGAAAAACATTTTTTTTAGGTTGCAATTACTGAAGAATATAATAATTATCTGATTGAAAGAGTTGTGATTTTTGAGTCAAACATACCTCAGCATGTCATCTACCACCTCATGGTAGATCCGCTGGTACTCTTCCACCGTGCGGTTGTGGATCAGCAGAGGGCCGTCGTCGAGCAGTGGAGCAGAGGAGGGCTGGGGGTCGGGGGTCACCGTTGAGACCGCTTGCAGCTCAGAAGGTGGGATGGTGGCACAAGGTCTTGGGGCCAAACCCAACAACCCAGGCATGTCACCAGCTGGGCCGGAGGGCTGAGGAGTCACCACCTTCGGATGTTCAGCAGAGGACTCGGAAGGACGAGCCACGAAGGTCCGCTCCCTCTTCCTGGGAGAACTCGAAGTAGGAGCTGAGTACTGGTGCACCTGAGGAAGGTAAGCAACACACATTAGGATGTCACCAGCTGGGGTGGAGGGCTGAGGAGTCACCACCTTCAGATGTTCAGCAGAAAACTTGGAAGGACGAGCCACGGAGGTCCGCTTCCTCTTCCGGGGAAGACTTGAGGTAGGAGCTGAGTGCTGGTGCACCTGGGGAAGGAAAGCAACACACGTGAGGATGTCAGTCAACTTTTTACTGAACAACGTCCTTTTATAATCTCACAAGAGAAAAATACATCAGATACACTGCAGAGGACCAATTTGTCAAATTAACAGAACCATCACAGATTCTGTCTATTTTAGAAAAAAAACTTTTTGGGGATTTTCCACCTGGCTGCAAGAATAATTTAAATTAAAGCACAATAATGAAAAAAAAAAAAGAGTAAAGCTGTAAATTAGTAAACTTTAATGGGAACTCAACAGGAAAGTTACTGTCATGTAAAAGAGTCCAATAAGCAGTGCAATAGACCTGTAAAGTAGACTGTGTCCCCAAAACAGTCAGTATTCACAATAGAGTCCACCATGTGTTTATCATTTTTGTCTGATTTTGTAGTTCTTGAGGATTACATTGGGAACAATTAAGGACATAAACATGTTATATCTATCCAAAATATGAAAATCAAATGTCAAACCTGGTCGTCCCTGCAGCATGGCATTGTGCACTGTCTGTGCGCCGCAGGCTTCCTGGCTCTCTTAACTCTGCGATAGTCGTGGTCGCCACACTGCAACAATATGCACCCATGTTAGAATGAGTCGTCACAAGTACAGAGTGAATATACAACAAACAGCACTGCATAATGTGAATTGCATTCCACAGTTTTCTGCAAAAATTCCTCTTCCAGCATGTATCCTTGCCACCACCATTGAAGCGTGGGGGGCCCAATATCAAAAAGTTCACTCACTTTAATTCAAAGATCAGGAAAAAAAAAACTTTCTTAGTCCATTAGTATTATAATTATTAATCCATTATTTACCATTATGCATTTCCCTGTTTTGTAGCATACAGATATGTCAAATGTTATGTTGTTCTGGGAATTACTAAATTCAAGTACTTCAGAGTTGTTCTCATAGCTACACTTAAATCCATAATAGCACTGTTTGTCCCAGACACACAATTTAAATAGATAATTCATACAACACCTTCTCACACAAAAAGTACCTCAATCATATTATCTTATATTGTATATACTGTATATGTTCTTAATGTATATGTTCTTAATATGCCTTGTACAAAGTATTTCCTTTTATAATTGTAATATAACTTATTCATTTTAATGGAGCTTCCCAGCAAAAAGCATTTCACACAATTGTACTTGTATAACCGGTGTGACAATAAACATCTTGAATCTTGAATCTTTAATATCAATATGTGATTTAAATTATATTATTAGATACATAAAAAGATAACATTTTTATTATCGGTAGGCTAAGGAAGCCATTTTAATTTTATGCGCATTTTTGTCTTTCTTTAATTAACAGATGATGTTCATGGCAGAGTCTGATAACAGTGTATGATGAGGGCTCTGAGAGCATTATGGGAGAAGTTTGTCTTCAGGGCTTTCTGCCAGAACAACAAACTCACTTAGTTATGTTTAGGAAAACTTCATGGTCTTGGGTTAAAATGAACTCTTTCTGCCAGAAAGCCCTGAAGGTAAACTTCTCTAATGTTCTCTCTGAGAGCCTCGACGGTAAAATACATAGAAAGTGTTTAAATCTCACATTTTCCATGATGGAAGTCAGTAGAGTCTCTTTGGTCAGTCTCTGTGAGTCTCTGTGAGTCTTTAGTCTTTATCAGGAGGGATGAAATCCTCAGTTGAATCGTTAATATTCAAGAAATCGTCGAGTGCAACTTGTGAAGAAACTTTTCTAGCCGTTAGAGGTTTTGTTTATGTTCGAATAATGCTGCTCTATAAATGATGCACCTGGAGAGAAACCATGGCAACCATGATAGAATCCTTCACCTGCATTTTGTCATCTAGAGGGTCAAACATATTTCCTGAGGCCTGAGATCAAGTCCACATCTAACTACTGTTTATGAATAAATGTGATTGTGTCCTCAGTCATATTGTCTGCTAGAAGTTTGGTTCTAGTTTCATGAACAGCTACTGATGGGGATGACTAGAAGGCCTTTTGCAAATATTTGACATGCATATAGACCTAACTGCGACCTCATTAATATAGGATCTCCCAGTCTGTTCTCTAGTAACTCATCATAGTCCTCCATTATAGGAAATATTAGAGAAGTACTCATTAACGATTCATTGATTATCAAGTCGTTGATCTACTCACTCAAATTGGATTGGGAGTTACTCATTAAGTAGTGGTTCACTAGCAGTTGGATCCTCATTCGTTCCACCAGTAACATGCTCACATTTTTGTATACTTTATTGTTAAGTGTTTCTGAGTGAGGAAACAGAAGCAGAGCACTCTGTTTATTTTACCACTCAGCTGGGAGAGCTGCTTGCTTTTAAAGAGCTCAGCTGTCCCAACCAGTCACAACACCCACATAGAGACTCAGGGCTGGGCTGGGCTGAGCCGGGTTGGCCTGCTGGCATTACTCATCCCAATCTCCCACCTGTTGGAGCCTCATTTGGAAAGTTGGGCATGTAACGGACTGAACAACAGGGCTGGTAGAAAAAGCTAGAAAGAGTCCAAAGAAGTTTCAAGCTGCGGGGATCCCCTCCTTTCTAAGAACTACCTCACTTTGAGAAGAATTAAGTTTCACGGTCAGTTGCTTGAATGATCTACCCTCCCTTAGTCTTTTTTAACTCTTTACTAATACTAATACTTGTTAAGTGTTGGCTGAATGTTTTTTTTTTTTTAAATGATTTGAATTGATTTGTTTTTGTTATTCTAACATGTAGAGCAACCTGACCACAGCGTTTACTGCATCTTGATAATAGCTGCACTTATAGATAATTAAAGTAATGCCAAATGTGGTGAGAAGAATTAATATTAATTACATATGATAAATTGTATCTTGTCTCTATCTCTAAGGTTTCTGGTTGATCATTAATAGTAAGCCAAGCAGAAAGAAGTTGCTTTAATATTAGACACTGGCAAAGATTTCGGAGGATTTGGGAATTCCTTCACAGTAACAGAAGTGATGCTGATGTGTTTTCTGTCTACAGCGACACCTGCTGGTCCAGACTCTGAATATCTGGAGGAACTAAACCTCGACTGACCAAACGACGCCATGTCTCATTATGACATGTAAGTTCAGTCTGCAGACGGGGCCAGGAAAGGAATGAATAAATTTTTGAACAAGTTGCTTAATGTAGATAACTGATGCATACATTGCAAAAAATTATAAAGTTGAATTCTTTGAAGGCCAGGTTGACTTTGTATGATCATAATAACCCTTACCAAAAAGAAGTTTGCTATTAATATACTTGAAATAAGAGAGTACACTTTCAGTTTACCTTTTATGTACTTATCAGAGATATACTTAACAAAAGTATACATAAGTATACTTGGCTCATACTGACAAGTATACAGAAAAGTCTACTTGGCTTATAGGCCTTCTTGTACTTAATCTTTTGATTAAGATACACTTAAGAAAAGTATAATGAAGTATTCTTGCCTTCTAGGCCTACAGAAAAGTATACTTGGCTCATACTGAGAAGTATACAGAAAAGTCGAAGGATACTTGGCTTATAGGCCTTCTTGTATTTAATATTTTGATTAAGATACACTTAAGAAAAGTATAATTTCTTGCCTTCTAGGCCTACAGAAAGGTATACTTGGCTTGTAGTTGTGCTTACTTTTTGATAGAGTGGCCTATTAAAGTGTGTGCCTTAAGGTAGGAATATGCACAGTTGGAAATAACGAAATACATACATTAGAAGAAATGCTACATAGGGGAAATATACAGGACATGCCACATAGAAGAAATATCATCATGTACTGTAATGTTATACGAGGGAATTACATAAATAATACTTAAAAAAACTAGAATGTGACGTCTGAGGCTGCAGGCGCTGATACTATGAGACCGACCTGAGAAATCTTAGTCTCACATATTTGTCTTTTGCCTTCCAACATTTGCTTCTCGATGTGACATTTGCTACCCGCTGATGACAGGTTGGATGACAAAGACTCTGTGGATATTCATGACAACCCCCCTCTCCCTGATAATGTGGTGAAAGAGGATGACAACACGGTGAGACATCCAATATGCACAACACACCATGTGGCACACACACATCAATAGGCTGTTTACTGTTTATCAGTGCCAAGTTACTCTGAACAACAAGTGTTACATGACATTAGGAATTATTCACGTCTGATTAACATTGGAGCTTATGTTTTATAGGAATCACTGGTTGAATACAATTTAAAAAAAAAAACGTATTTTCTCCTGTACCTCTAACGGTATCTAGTCATGCAGATAGCTTTGGATTTATTTGCTCAGGTTTTGAGATATCTGTCTCAGTCAGAGGCATACAGGCATACATTTTATTCAACGGTATTATTCTGCTAAAACATAGGTAATTATTACTTTTTAAATGTATTTCATTTGTGTTAAATCCTTAACATCTCCAGTAGCAAAAATGTGAAGATTATATATATTCAAAATAGGAAATTGGCTGAATGAAAATAAAAAGAAAACTTAACTGGAGCGGGAAAGAAAATCTGCTGCTGGTAGACAAAATACATCGGAGAAATCATACTAGTAACACATTAATAAGAACTCTTGTGAATTATACATATTGCTTCAGCTAACACATATACAATCATCAATCATAACACTTAAGACACCTCTGGAGCCCTCTTAAATTAGTTTAGTATTTTTACATCAAAAGCAATTTGATAAAAAAAAAAAAAAATGGATGGATTATGGATTTTACTTTCATCTTTCAGTCCAAAATCTCACTTTTTAAAAGTTTGATGAATGTGAACCCTGGACAACAAAACAATCTGAATAGTCAGATACCACCGGAGGAATGTATGTAGTTTAGGAATATGGGTGAACTGACCCTTTTAACATATATTGATTTGTATTCATTCAGCCTAATTTCTTGTTAGCACTCATTCAGTATGTTTGGACAGATATCACATCCCCTGTTTTTGCTGCTCTCTTGATTTGTGAAAGATTGCCAAAGTGGGTTTGACTAAGGGTGCTTTCACATCAGGGACCCGGGCCTAGATCCGAGTACACTTGACCCCAAAGTCCAGTTCGTTTGATTAGTGTGAACGCTCCGTACCCTTCGTCGATATAGTCGACTCTAAACCGCCGAATGTACTGAGACGTTGTGGCGTGTGTGTTTAGGAATCCTGACAGCTAAATAGAGTTGCAGAGCGATGCTGCTGTAATGTGTGAACTCTCCCCGGTATTATCAGTTATTGTAGTGTAAATCCACAGCCTGGCGGCCTCAGGACGCCTCTAATCCTGCCAGTGATGGAGAATCAGAGTCAGTTCAGTCTGTCAGGCGTCCCTCAGGGTGTGTGTGTGTGTGTGTGTGTGTGTGTGTGTGTGTGTGTGTGTGTGTGTGTGCGTGTGTGTGCGTGTGTGTGTGTGTGTGCGTGTGTGTGCGTGTGTGTGTGTGTGTGTGTGACATCCATATGGCTCTGATGGACTAGACTGTAGTATATTTAGGAGTAGCAATGTCAATGTGTGGCTTTGTTACATTCAGTTGGGAATTCTGTCGGTCTCCGTTGAAGGCTATTTCAAGATCTAAGCCCTTTCAGTCTATCCCACCTGTGGATTACATGTGTGTGTGTGTGTGTGTATGTACGAGCATACAAAAGCGTACAAAAAACTCCCAGCGTCATGCAGAATTACTTCCTAAACTCAATTTATGAATTTTAGCTAAATAAAAATAAAACCAGACATACAGTAGTTTTGATATGTGCGTGTGTTTGTAGTCATTATTCACAGATCTGTCTCTGTCTGATATGATACAGTTTGTGTGATTAGACACACCAGACAGACTCCGACTCAGACCGCAGGGTGGTTCAGTATTAATAGCATCGTTCTCATATACATCTGTCAGAGTGTTGGTGGTGGTGCAGGATACTGGGACTGTTTGGGTTAAATAAAAGGGGCAAAGAGGAGAGAACAATTCAATGGAATCCCAACACTGAATCATTAAAGGTTCTCTATACAATATTCAGAGCATTAATATAAAAGCTAACAAGTATTTGCTATGTAAAGCTATAGAGGAGGCTTTATGATATACACCATCGTTGGCCTTTATCTGCTGTTACACCCAATCTAGGTCCATTGAGTTTCATGTTTTGCCTTCTAGCAGTTCAATACTGTACATGTATGACCAATTTTTGTTTTTGCTCTGTTGTGATTTTGAACCTTCTTCCTCACCTGTCTACAGGTATATTTCATCTATGACGAGGAGGTAGAGGACGAAGACAAAGACGAACCACCTCCTGCAGAACCAATCAAACCAGTCAACGACAAACCTCACAAGTTCAAAGACCACTATTGCAAGAAACCAAAGTTTTGTGATGTCTGCGCACGCATGATAGTGTGTACGTCCATCTTGTCTCTCTCTGTTTTCCTGCATGACAAAACACGCAAGTGCATCGTGATCTTTAAAAAATTAGTCTTCCTGATGTAATTTTGCTTTATTTTGGTTTTCTCTCCAGTAAACAATAAGTTTTCTTTGCGATGTAAGAACTGCAAAACCAGCATCCACCACCAGTGTCAGTCCTACGTGGAGTTCCAGAGATGTTTTGGCAAAATTGTGAGCTCTGTGTTACAGAATACTGGTTTTAATTTAAAAAAAATGAAATGTTTAAAAAGATATTTAGTGTACATGCTCCTCTCCTCTCCTCTTTTAGCCTCCAGGATTCAGAAGAGCCTACAGTTCTCCTCTCTACAGCAGCCAGCAGAACGCCACAGTCTCACAGCTGCTGCCCTTCTGTGAGTCATGCCCTTCTCGCTCGTAGTGTGAAGACAGCATTAAAATCAATGTTCACTTATTTTGATCATGATGGTTTTGTTTTACTAAACCTAACCAAGTAGTTTTGTTGCATTTTTTGTTATGTTTTGTTTCAATTTACATTAATTACGTGTTTAAAACTGTTTAAAACTACAACCGTAATCCGGGAGAAAATATGTTTCCTTCAAAACTAATTGAGAATGCAGTTTAGTTGTATGGGAAAGACAGTATTCATGTTTTCTGTGTTTATTGATTGATGACGTTTGATTGGCAGCACAGTCAAACCGCACCGACCCTGTGTTTGAGACGCTGCGTATTGGTGTGATCATGGCCAACAAGGAGCGTAAAAAAGGGTCAGAGGACAAGAAGAATGTGAGTGTGAATGCATTAATAACACTTCATACAACATGGTGGACAACACATGGTGCAATCATTTAATGTTTTAAAGCATTGTCAGTTTCTGCAACAGCCTGTTATGTAGTTACTATTCAGCTCGTTCTCATTCCGAGGGCGTCAAATACCGACGCTTCGTCGCGGCTGTCGGCATTCAATACTGACGCACAAGGCAGACCTTGAGCGTCGGAAGGAGACGCACCGGGCTTTCCATTAACTACGATGTTAACCCATCCACTTCAATATTAAATGCTCAGGGAAAGTGCTGTGGTGATGTAGTTTAAAGAGTCAAAGAGACACACACGGCAGGGAAATGGGTCCAACAAACACAGGGCTTTCATCCAGGAGACCGCTGTTCGTGTCTCGTGCGTCACGTTACAATCAGCTGTTCGTTCATGTCCCGTGTTCACCATGTTCAGTGTCATTTTCACTGTACAAACGTAGTTTTAAGCCCAACCATGTTGTTTTTTCCTAAATCTAAATGGTTTTGTTTCTTGAACCTAAGCAAGTGAGTTTGTTTAATCCACAACATCAAGTATGTGTTTGCTGCAACCGAAAAGTGATGCCAAGGGCTCTGAAAAAGAATCAGTATGTGACGAGTTGGGATGAGAACGTATTGAACTATCTCACTATACTTTGATGTACGGGTAACCCTAGCCCTGACTTTAGGTCACCAGGTTTTCTTCCTTTTGTCTTCTTCAAATTTATTTTTATATTTGTTTAATCTTATTCTTAAAGGACAATTCAGTTATAAATGGTGTTACAGTAAGTTCTATATAAATGCATTATGTATTGTTTATGTTACATTGTTCAGATGATGATGATGATGATGATGATGGAGGATGATGAGTCCCAGCCCAAACAGGACGATGAAGGAGGTGAAGGAGGTAAATGTCTGTTGAACAGCATTTTGCATTACAATATGCAGATCTTTTGTCAGACTTTTGCATCCAGTTTTTTTTTTTTTTCAACAAGCACCTGAAGAAGTTTTTTTTTTTTTGGATGCACACTATTTAACAACAGCAGCAATAACATCAAATATCCTTTACAATAATGGAGTTGTAGAATAACATGTTTGTTTGTCTCGTTTTTATTACTGTTGTCTGCCAGCAAACACAGAAGGAGACAAAAGAGGAGACAAGGCTCCTGCTGATGACAAGGTCAGAAATTGTGATGATTATGATGACACTGATGATGTCAATGAAAACTGATGAAGATACTTTCTTAATGAATGGTGATATTAAAGGTAGGGTTGGTAAAGGTTTTAGAAACATTTATTGTTATAAGTTGAAATTTTCATTACATCCGGACAGCAGTCAATACATAAAATGCTCTGACAAAAGAAAGAAAAGAAATCTGTATCTGCCTACCTGCGCACACTCTGCCCACAAGCTGCTAGCTTGACAGCTGTGAATACTAACAATAGCCATGTTTGCCGTTCATGTTCATTATGACCAGCGGTGGGCAACCTCTGGGTCTGAGAAGTGAAGCCAATGCTGAAGTGCCTTAAACTTGCATTCTTTCTTAATAGCCAGCAGGGGGCGACTCCTCTGGTTGCAAAAAGAAGTCAGTTTGTATAGAAGTCTATGAGAAAATGACCCTACTTCTCACTTGATTTATTACCTCAGTAAACATTGTAAACATGAGTTTATGGTCTCAATCGCAAGTTTCAAGTCTTCTTCAATACAGCATGATGTTAATTTAGTAAATTATGGTCCCATTTAGAGTCAAATAGACCATAAAGCAGGGTATGCTTTAGGACGTGGCTACCTTGTGATTGACAGGTCGCTACCACGGCGTTGTCCGGTCTGGGAGTTGTCTGTGTTTTCATCTTTGAACTTTAACCCTTTCATAGTGTGTTTTCAGTTCATGAAAGTTAATATTAACATTTTAGTCGCCTAAAAATGTCTTATTCAGCGTTCGGTTATACCTAGCTCCACCTTCTCGTGTCACTTCTGGTTGCAAAAAAAACATGGGGACGGCCAAAAAACAAGATGGCGATGGCCAAAACACTTGAGGCTTCAAAACCGTAGTCCACAAACCAATGATGACAAATGGGTGACGTCAAGGTGACTACGTCCACTATACAGTCTATGATTACGATATGTTTATGTTCGTAATGATAATAGTGGGGGAGTGGCTTTGGAGGGAGGCCTGAAGCGACGGACTGTCAGCGTTGCCGACTTGGCGACTTTCTCGCTAGATTTAGGGACTTTGGAGCTAGTGTACTGCCAGCTACTTTCATTGGAAAAGAGTTGGCATCACTGGGTTCGGTTTTTCGGTGGGATAATTTTAAAAATCTAGTGTACTCTTGCTAGTTTCTCAAGATCCTCGACCCTGCCTTTAAGTCAGCACTGTGCTTTGTATGTTTGTGTTCAACAGAGTAAAAAGCTTCAGCCAGGGAAGATCGGCGTGTTCAGCCAGTCTCACTACTATCTGGCTCTGTACCGCTTCAAAGCCATAGAGAAAGATGATCTGGATGTTCAGTAAGGCCCTCGCCACACCTCACCTAATCTCTCTGTGTGTCTCTAAATCTCTCTTTCATACTTTTTGTGTCATTATTTCAAATTTAAACACGGTATGTAATGTCCTGTTTGTTCCCAAGTGCTGGTGACCGCATCACAGTGATAGATGACTCCAATGAGGAATGGTGGCGGGTGAGTCCTAGATTTTTTGTTCTCTCACCTTACTTACCGGGAGGTCAAGGTGATGTTTTCATTCCTGTCTGCTCTCCAAAAGTTAGGATATTTTACAGACAAACATCTGGATGACTTGAGGATCAATTAAGTAGATTTTGCTCATACTCTAGGATTTTGTTTTTGGAGATTATGGTGTGTTCATCAAGTCAGCTACTTTAGAACATTGTGTTTAATATTTATGTAGTTGTAAAATCAATCGACAATCAAAGGACAAAATAAATAGTCAGAGCTGCAACTTTGCAAGTCGGAGGGCTGTTCTTCAGTGTTGAGCTTCTAGTTCACAATGATACTTTTTCCACGAGCTGAGTTCCAGGTCAAGAACGTAACTCACAGTTAAAGCTTTTCTCTCTGCCAGGGGAAGATCGGAGAGAGAACGGGCTTCATTCCTGCCAACTACATCATCCGAGTGCGAGGAGGAGAGAGGGTCTACAAGGTGACACGCTCCTTCGTTGGCAACAAAGAGATGGGCCAAATCACTCTGAAGAAAGACCAGGTTAACATACAAACACACAAAGACACACACTCCTATGCAGACGCATGATTATATAACCAAACCATAAATGTTCCCACTATACATAAACCTAATCCCAGTCTTATCTCTTAAACTGAACACACAAAATAAAGAATTGACAACTTGAAATATGTTGATGTGTATCTTTCTATGGCTGTTAATACAGTTTATCCTCGTAGGTACAGAAACACAAACGCACACACACACTCTCTATACTTTACACACAAATGCACAGAAGTAACGTCCACACCCGCATGCAGCCTAAAGCACTGTCTGGCCAGTTCTCAAATCAATTCTCTATAGATCGTTTGCTTAATTAAACTTAATCCGTTGATTTACATTCACTGGAGACTGTTGATGTTTCACACACCTTAATAATTATTAGACACTGATCCAGAGGAGGAAGACAAAAATAACAAACAGTAATTATGCAGTTCTTTACACCCGGGGTTTCAAAAAGTGAAGTAGAGGAAAACACGTGGTGCTTTCCAGTTCAATGAATTAAACATGGCTTAGTTAATCATGTAAATACAGCCATCATGTGTGTTGACATGACACCTATAAAAGACACAAACGCACACACATACAAGCATGTGTCATGTTGACATGAAGAGACAGATGTTGCAGTTTCACTGATTTACATTCAGTCACTAACATCTAACCTCACAGCTGTTTAAAATTAACCCTCGCCGTAAATTAAACACTAACTTTAAAATCTTGTTCCTCTTGTGACGACATGGAAACTGTTCAGCAGCATGCATTGCTATCTGTTACAGTGTCTTCATTATGTTACAACCATGTAGTGCCAAAGTTGGACATTTTCCACTTCTACACATACAGTAGTGGCTTCAACAAATCTGCAAATCAATATTGAAGAAATTTCAGGGGCAAATCCACGATTTTGAATAGCTAAATCTGGATTTTGTGCACACTTTGTACAAATCTGTTCTCACATTTTCTCCAATTGTTTTTATTTTTGGAGATTTGCGCACTTGTGTGCAAGCGAGCATCAAGGATAACAAGTGTGTTTGTTGTGTGTGTCCTCAGATCGTAGTGAAGAAGGGTGAGGAGGTAAACGGCTACCTGAAGGTCAGTACCGGACGGAAGCTCGGCTTCTTCCCCGCCGACCTGCTGCAGGAGATCTGAGGAGGAACGGCAGATGTCGCATCAAAACCCCTGGCCAGCTAACTTCTCAGTTTCATCACCTGCTGTGGCTCACACGCTTGTTCTTGGTCCAAAGTGACGAAAACACTTTACACTTGAATTTTGATTTCAACACACATTGGTATTTTTAGTTCTGTAAACGTCACACATGACCTTACAAAGCCTGCATGCAGAATATGTTGAGATGAATTTACTCAGTGTGCAGAGGCATGTGTTAAATAGGCAGAAAAATAACAGGCTATAAATATAAAGGTTTGGTCAACAAATGCTTAGCCAAGACTGAACAGCACAAAGGCCACTTTCACTGATTTTATTTTTAGGCATGTTTTGTATCTTTGATGTATTCTGACTACATCACTGAAAGTCACTTTTAATATTGCAGGACTTGCTTTAGTTTTAGGACCTCTTGTTTTTAAGTTCACATATTTGAATGGCATTGCATCGGTGCATGTATTTGTGATTACAGTTAATTTAAACATTATCACTATGTCTATTGCCTGTTTTACCAGTAAACTGGAGTTAGATATGATCAAATTTATCAGCACACATGTACTTTTTTCCATCCGTTATCCTCCTGTGTGTGTCTAGAAGAAATGTCAAAGAAACTGAAAAACAGCAGTGAATCTGTGCTGAATCTGTTAGCAGTTAGTTATTTGAGTCATTCATAGTGAAACGAAGAATGCTTTCATTTCCTCACATGTCGGGGAACAAAATGATACCATTCAAATGAGACAGAGGCATTTCCACAACTTCAAAAGGATGCAGAGCTATTTTCTGTAGCTACCCTGAGTGCAGTGTAATTATCCATAGGAAACACTGTGGGGTTGGTTTGCTATGTAAAGGGACAGCTCAGAGGTCAGGAATGCAGGGAATGGCATCTGTAGGTCCGAAGAGACGTTCCACTAGTGACTATAGGCCTGAATAACACGACAGGCAGACACAGACAGACAGACAGACAGACAGACAGAGGTTCACTTTGGTTTCTTTTTCCATACATCTCTTATTCACTGATTGTTGTTAATACAATAAATCATTTAATGCTTATACTTTCACTATTCTAGATAAGATTTCTGTTTCCTATCCCTGGCCTCCTCTCTCTCACACTCTCAACGACCACGTTTGGATGCAGATGATGAGTTGCCTGGTCACGCCTCCTTCCTCCTCTGTTGTCTGTCAGAGGGAAAGGGAGCAGCGTGGCCCGAGCAGGTAGCGCTGCCAGGCTTCAGCAGTCCTCTGATTGGACAACAGAGCACCCCTTCAGACACGGGTCACTTCCTCCTGGCAAACAGCCTCTGCTTCATGCCGCTCTGGACCGAGGGACCGCGTTGGATAGATATCACAGCTGCCATGTTGTCATCCCCGACCCCCCGACCCTGCCACTCCAGACAGGCAGGATGGAGGAGGGTTGCCAAAATGTTTGTGGATTTGAGTGGGTGGATGATTTTATATATATATGTGTGTGTGTGTGTCTGTGTGTATTTATATGTATGTGAGTGCACTGGTGAGAGGGCGAGGGCATGGAAGGGGTCGACAGCATGATGCTGAGGCAATGAATCTGTTTAATTCAAGAGAATTTCATTTTTATCAACACATATAGAGCCAAACTTAGAGTCCAACTGCAGGTAAACTTTGATTTTATTTATTCGCTCAGGTTAAAATCAAACAAAGGACACAAAAATAACATTGAAAAGTAAAAAAAAAAAATGGCTCATTTATAACCTCTATGTAAATAATAGAGAACAATATTTACAGTTGACACGTCACATGGTCCTCAAGAGCAAATTGAGTTTGCTGCAGATGTTTGAACCCTTACATGATTCTGAACACAGCTGCATCTTCTCATCTCAAAGTTGAGCTTATCAGCTTCATTTTCCACCTGTGAGACAGTTTGAAAGTTTAGACATGCACATTTCCATGGCAACAGCCACAACTGGATTTTATCTACTGCCGTTTCCAAGGTCTCAAATGACCTGTTAAGGTCAGTTTTCACAATGCAAAAGATGCATGTAAATTAAGAAAAATATGGAAGATGTCTGTAAACTCTGTATGTTAGGATCACTACATTGCATAGAAAGATGTTTGGCCTGATAACGATTTTACATTTTAATTTTGAATACTAAGTGCTTAAAAAAAAGCTTTCAGAGGCAATTAGTAATATTTCAGGACATTCAGGATATCAGAAAATGCATTAATGTTTCACTAAATACGTACTTTAAAACCAGCAAGGTGCAATAAAAAGTAGTGAAAAGAAAGCAAAATTGCCATGTGTAAAATCAACACATATTGCAACAAATATATTACATACTGAAGTACCAATGTGTTGTACTGAGACACAGTTAACATGCAATGATGATTTTACCCAACAGAGGTCCCTGTTGCATTGGATATAGAGCTTAAATTCTCACTGAACCAACTTCACACACCACGGGGACCCAGTGTGTGTTTATTGGCAATAACAGTTGTGAAGCTGATGTGCAGTCTGTCCAGGCCAAACGATCACAGGCTTGCAAGAATGAAGAAATTATTTTTATATTAATGGTCATGAGGTTTTAAATAACTGAGCAGAGCTGCTGGGATGATTCAGTTAGTCTCTAGAAATCATAATAGATCCCATATTTTTATAGTGTTTAAGTGTCCGTGCAATCAAATGCAGACATTTAATAGGCTGCCGTCAGTATCAATGGTTTGCATTATGTTTAGTGCTCAGATTACACTTAAAAGCTCCATAATCCTCCTCTCCTTAATCTGTGATACTGAATTGTTAAGTATCACACCCATGGGTGCAGTTTGAGGCACACAGCTTGTTACTTTCCACGCGTATCAGAAATCTTCCTGAATGTATAACATGTAATTTATTGCACATGTTCGCACTGTGTTGAAAAGTGATACAACTTTGTGAGGTGTCAAACTGCACATATGGATGTGCAGAAAAAGTGGCGCATCTCTTTTTAAGAGTGCAGGCTCTGCATCATCTCATTGACCCACCACATTCAGAATCACATTTAGCATCCAGTCGAAGAGAAAATCCATCTTCCCCTCCCGCCAGCCGCTGAGAAATGTAGCAATGTGTGAGGAAAAATAATAACATAAAACTATATTAGAGATCCTCTTTGCCTAGCAGAGAAGGTATTGATTTTTAGAGAAATGTTTCTTACTTCCATGGGCCAACGCTAAAGCTGCTTCTTCTCAGTCCTCGAAGCAACAAAACAATATTTTAGGCCTTTCACGAAGCTTACGGAGCGGATTTATTTTACTTTTTGTTTTACTCTCTTGCTCTCTCTGTGTTTGTGACACAAAGATGTGTAGGAATGGCATGAATGTGTATCAAATCCCATATTTCCTGACAGAACCTCTGAAGCGTTAGATTAAATCCTTGACATGATTCTTTTAATAACTTTTGCAGAATAACACCCCTTTTATTTCCATCCATTTTTCATTGAGGCGCCAAAATTCAACTATCTAATCTGATTTGTACGATTATTAATCTCCATAACTCATACATTCAAACTGCCTTGCAGTGTTGTGTGTTACAAAACTGTCTTTTTTTTTTTTTTAAAGTGGACAAGGGGTCAGATTTATGGACTAGACAGACAAGTAAAGAGATGGAAACAGTTTCCTGTCTGGCATCATTAAACAATTCAAGGTGTTTATATGCACCGGCTGCCGAAATGACACCGCAGGGGGAAGACGGTGGCAAGATATTGGCAGCCTGTTACCACAGTACAGTGCATAGATGTCTGCGTGTGTGTGTTTTCAGTCTGTCCGTCCATCTGTATGTGCAGAGGGAGACCAGGAGCGCTGGTGTATACGTGTGATTTCATGCTTGTGCAAGAATAAATTAAAGATGGTGATGACACACACACACACACATACACAAGAGAAATACAAGTTTACCGAGTGAGTCTCGAGGCCCAGAGAGAGAGAGAGAGAAAAAGGGAGGGAGGGAGAAAAGGCTGGAGAGAAGACTGCAGGGTTGGAACCAATTAGGACAGGAGAGGATCCCTCCACCTGCACTGTGAGGCCCCTGGGGAAGAGCCCCAGTGACAAGATGAGGGATCATCATCATTACCATTATTTATTTGCTAAGCACTGGGGCCAATCCTAATAGGATTCGCGAATTACAATGAGCGTCTTGTTTTTTGGGGCACCGAGGATGCTTGAGGAGGAGGGGAGGGTTAATGCATGGATAAAAGCAAGCATACATTCGGAGACATCAGCAGCAAATATGCTAAAATAAAATGCCTTTTAATCAATTATGCACACCTATTGTAGGCTCCCAAACTATCATCAATAATAAATGCGGTGTCCCTGGTAGTTCAGTATGTTCTGTGAAGAAGTCAGGTCAAACTGACCCGCTGAAATCAATTCTGTTTATTCAGGTATATCCTATTGGATTCATAGCATGACCAGGTATGCTGTCATTGATACCCTGAGTATTTAGTCATATTCTTTCTCTGCACTCTGTTGAAAATGTCAGCCCTTTCTGTGAAAACTGATTTGTTCTTTGTTGCATACATCTATTACTGTCGGTGTTGCATTTCTATTAACTTTATTTTCTTCTCGCAATTTCCCTCCCACAGGTCAGTCCCTATACAGTCTTCTTAGAGAGTTTGAGCCCATAATGCATAGAGACATTACATGGGATATTGGGCTATGCAAATAAACCTGAACTGACTACTTGAGTAGTTGTTACACATAATAACAATAAAGAAGTGTTTTATTCTTCGAAGTCTTTGACAAAGCGCTGCACATATTCAAGAGGAAATACAATTGCATTTTCCTTGAAAACTTCAGTTATAATGTAATATATGAGAAGCGTTTATAGAAAGAGAGAAAGAGAACCACAGTAACTTTTTTTTTGGGGGTTAATATTATTCTACTTAAGTGGGATGTACTCTCCCACTCCTGATAATTTCACAGGCTGAGTGTTAGAAGTGCTTGTGGTTTCATATGTACGGTGAATATTTAATGTAGATAGCCTACATTTATGCTTAGTTACAGTAAAATTAGCCCAGCAAAAAACAGGAAACAAAAAGCAATGTGCATCATCTAAACGAACCAACAAAACAGGAAAACAGCAATATAAAGTGAATTAAGCATCGTATAAAATAAAGTAAAAAAATAATCACATGTAAAGCTATTTGAAACAAACAAACAAACAAACAAACAAACCCTAACCCTAGACAGGGCTGTCGGGGGGAACGGAACTTTAGATCGGGTGATTGTTTTCCCCCACACAGGTGTTACCAACGTAACCGGAAGTGTCTGCTTAACGGAGTTATGGCGAACTAAGATGCTGTAGAAGTTAGTTAGCTAACATATTTTTCTCATGACCCAGCTGCTACACCCAGTAGTCGGGACGCCAGATAATGCAGCACCTGAAAGAGACAGTTTGTGTCGAGGTGAGAGCAACAAGTGAGGAGAATTAGCCGAGTTCGTTGATAGAGATCAGTGTTGCTAAGCTAACAGCTAACAGCTAACAGAGCACTTCAACGGCTAACAGCAGTTTATCAACTCTGACAGACTGCCTCTGTTGTTGCCCCGGGGCCGTTACCCTGGGTAACAGGGCGTCCTGTTTATACAAGCTACACGGTTATCATTATGTGACTCCATGTCACAGCGATACAAACTGTTAGGAACTCAACGTTATAGCCTAGTGTCAAGGGAGATGATGAAAACATTTCCTCCTGCCACTGTCTGCCATGCCTCGGACCAAACCTGAGAGTATAGAAGCAAAGAGACAAAACTCTGGTATTTTTTTGACAACAGCCGCTGCCGCCATTTTGTGCTGACCGCGCATATGCGAGCGCGCATGGGACACCGACCCGGGTGATTTATACGTGTAAGAAGATACAAACAGTCCCTTTAAGGGCGGGCTTTGGGGCCCAGGCCTGTCCAAAAAGGTCACTGTGCCCCCTCAGCTGAATTCTCTCCTGACAAAAAAACTAAACTGAAATACTTTTACAGCTATAAGTAAAATTAAGTCATACAGTTTGGTAATGGAAGCAATTTCTTATTGTACTAGCCTATAAAACACCCCCCTCCCTAGCCAATTAAAAACAACTACCATATCCAGCATTGTGTGACCAGCCAATAGGCACGATCTCACTCGAAAATTGCGAAATGAATGGAAAGAAGTTGTGTTCAGGAGATTCTGCACTCACAGTCGGAGACTCCAGCTGTTCATAAATCCACTCATGCATCTTGATAAAATGTCTCTCCTGCTTTGTAGTAGGCTACACTGTGAGTGGTATTATTTGCACGTTTATAATTGTGGCTACCTTTCAGGTTGTAATTGCATACCGGTTCTTGATTTAGCTTAAAGATGTTGTTTGTCCTTTAATTAGTTGTGTGACCAGTGAAAGTGGCCCAATGTTATAGGTTTATTAATGCAAAACATTTATCAGATTTCCCGCTGTGTATCTAAATTTATAACCTGTGGTTTTGTGGACATATAACGTGTGGGAGTGTGTGCGCGCGCTTGTGCGCATAAGTGACAGTATGTATACGCCTTTTTGTCATAGTTTAGTAGTCGCTATCAGTCCAAAATGGTGGAAGTGTAGCTTTGCTGCTGGGTGCTGACATTGCAATGGAACAAACAATTGACTTTCACTTCTTGGCAATAAACATTCTTTGACCAAATGTTAGATAGCAATCATTCCCTGACTTTCGGTGCCCTCAGGACCACATGTTAAAACTTGTTTTCCCAGGGAAGGTAGAAGTATTTAGATCCCTTACATAGCTTAGTTATGTAAAACGACCGATACAGCCATATATATGACACCTCTTTGTCAGTCAAAGTTCTGAATTCAAAATTTTACAGGGTAAAAGTAGCTACTATAGTAGTGTTATCAGCAAAATATTAGTGCTGCAACTAAGAATTATTGTCATTATCAATTCATCTGTGAAATATTTTCGCAATTATTGATTAATAGTGAAAAAAAACAGTACAGTGTCCCAAAGCCCAAGTTCACGCCCACAAATTGAATTTTAAAACTATTTCGGTCTGCAATCAATAATAGAGACAATAAGGCAAGAAACTCTCTCTCTGTCTCTCTCTCTCTCTCTCTCTCTATGAAAAAGAAAAGCAATTACTCAAATACCACAGTTAAAAACAAAACAGTTAACGTTATAGCAAGCGATCGTGTGTGAGCTGTACCCAGCATGCCATTCGGTGATGTTAGGCCCTGATCAGAGAGTGCACATTTTGCAGGTGGAAAACGCTTTTTGTTGCCCCATCAGACCGAGCGTTTTAGGCATCATTTTATGGTATATGTTGCTAGGCAACCACCAAATGAGTGCTACCTTGTTACAAACCATGAATTGTACGCGACCCAAATAGTTAATAGAACAGTTTAAATTAATGAATACAACTTTCCTGAAATCTCAAGTAGAGCACTACTTTGCCTCCAGCTGTTTTCAGTTCAGCCTTCGCCCA